>PITA01012291.1:27491-62881 GCA_004023965.1 Spilogale gracilis
CCCCCTCCCACCAAGTCCCTCAGTTTGTTTCTGTGTCCAAGGTCTCTGTTGTTTCATTTCTCTCCCTGGATTACCCTACTTCCCATTTCCTTTCCTGCTCCTACTGTCCTCTACATTACCCCTTATGCACCGCAAGTAAGTGAAACCATGTGATACTTGACTTTCTCTCCTTGGTTTATTTCACTCAGCATAATCTCTTCCAATCCTGTCCATGTTGCTACAAAAGTTGGATATTCATCCTTTCTGATGGAGGCATAGTATTCCATTGTATATATGTACCACATCTTTATCCATTCATCTGTTGATGGGCACCTTGGCTCTTTCCACAGTTTGACGATTGTGGCCATTGCTGCAATGAACATTGGGGTACATATGGCCCTTCTTTTCACTACATCTATATCTTTGGGGTAAAGGCCCAGTAGTGCAATTGCAGGGTCATAAGGTAGCTCTATTTTTTTTTTTTAAGATTTTATTTATTTGACAGAGAGAAACACAGCCAGAAAGGGAACACAAGCAAGGGGAGTGAGAGAGGGAGAAGCAGGCTTCCCGCCAGGCAGGGAGACCGATGCGGGACTCGATCCCAGGTCTCCGGGATCATGACCTGAGCCGAAGGCAGTCGCCTAACCAACTGAGCCACCAAGGTGCCCCAAGGTAGCTCTATTTTTAATTTTTTAAGGAATCTCCACATTGTAGAAAGGATGAAATCTTATCAATCACCTCAGCATGGATGAAACTGGAGGGTATTATGATGAGCAAGATAATTCCAAAAAGGAAAGACAATTATGATTTGGTTTCACTCATATGAGGAATATAAGAAACAGCACAGGGGATCGTAGGGAAAGAGAGGGAAAAATTGAATGATTTCAATTTTTGAAAGGAATCAGAGAGGGAGACAAACCATGAGAGACAGTTAACTATGGGTAAGAAACAGAGTTGCTGGAGGCAGGGTGTGGGGGGGGATGGGATAACTGGGTGACAGGCATTAAGGAGGGTATGTGATATGTTGAACACTGAGTGTTACATGCAATTGATATTACTGAACTCCACATATGGAACTAATGATGTTTATATGTTGGCTAATTGAATTTAGATTAAAAAAAAAAGTCCTCCAAGAAAGAATTCTCTACATAAATGACATTCTCTGGTATCAGGAATTGTCATCAGCTGTGCAAAGGCATATGTCAATATAAGAACAAGCAAACTTATAGAGACTTTATAGTCATATTTCAATTAGTTATTTCCTTAGCTTTATTGTCCATTCTAAAAGCCAAGAGGGAGTTTCCTCTTTTCCTATAAATATTCATTTAGTTCTCATATTAAAGAATATGTATCTTTGAGAAATCAGTGTGATGAACAGTTATTCTTCATATGATAGTGAAAGAACATGCTACAGATATTTGGAAATAATTTAAGTACTAGTATAAAATGAAAAATAATAGTTAGGAAAATTTGAAAAGTAATAGAGAAAAAAATCGTAAGAGAAATTAACAAAGGAGAGGAAAGACAAGAATAAAATATAGATAGAAATAATCTTTTAAAGCTTGCAAAAATAAAGTATTTGGAAGTAAATGTCTTCAGTCCTCATTTTATATTTTCCAAATGTTTTAAATTTTATATATATATAAAATTTTATATATATATATACATAAATTTTATATATATATTAAATTTTATATATATATATATTTGGAAGTAAATGTCTTCAGTCCTCATTTTATATTTTCCAAATGTTTTAAATTTTATATATATATAAAATTTTATATATATATATATATACATAAATTTTATATATATATTAAATTTTATATATATATATATATATATATATATATACACACACATAAGTAATTTAAAATGTGTTCTTTCTCACTAAATACAAAGTGGTCCCTTGATGAAATACTCTCAATTGAATTACAACCTACACTGGTAACCCAAAGTCCAAGCCTCTACCATCTCTCTCCAGGCCTAAATGATCTCTTTAGTCCAATTTTACCCTTTCCCTTACTTATATTTCATTTTTCATACAGAAACATTTTTCAAACATAACTCACACCTTGTTACTCCTCTGCTTATACTCTTTTTTTATTATTTTTTTTATTATTCTTACTTAAATGTTTTTCCAGTGTTCCAAGATTCATTCCCCATTTCCCACACCCAGTGCTCTATGCAATAGGTGCCCTCAGTACCCATCACCAGGCTCTCCCATCCCTCTACCCCCCTCCCTCCAAGTTCCTCAGTTTGTTTCTGTGTCCAAAGTCTCTGTTGTTTCGTTTCTCTCCCTGGATTACCCTACTTTCCATTTACTTTCCTTCTCCTACTGTCCTCTAGGTTACCCCTTATGCACCGCAAATAAGTGAAACCATGTGATACTCTTTAAATACATTTCCATTGAGTTTAACATATAAAAGATAAAGCTTTACCTTCACTGAATTGACCCTATATGAATAGTACACTTTTTTTTTTCTCCGACTTATCTTAGTACATCTTTCCTTTCCTCATTACATCCCAGTTTCAGTGTTCTCATTCATCCAAAAACCTACCATAGACCTGTGGCACTTTCCACTCTCTCTGAAGTAATTACCACCAGGATATCTGACATAAGGCCTTGACACATTTTTAAACATAACATCTTATTTTATTTGTATCTTAGTACACAATTGATTTTTAAATTCTTTTTAAATTTATTTTTTTTTAAGCAATCTCTACATCCAACCTGGGCCTTGAATGCACAGCCCCAATCAAGAATCATATATACTCCACCACCTGAGACTTTTTGGTTGTTCAAAATATATTTTGACCCTTCATCTCTACATTGGTTTTATTTTTATTTACCATAAAGTATAATATACTAAAGAAAAATACACAAATCATGCATAGCTATGTCAACTTACAAAGTGAACTCATCCATCTAACCCCCACTTAGATCAAGATAATGGACATTACCCACACTCCACAAATCTCCATTATTCATTCTCCCAGTCACATCCTCCTGAAGATAAATACTGTTTTGATTTTTATCTCCATAGTTTAGATTTCCCTACTTTAACCTTAAATCAAAAGATTATATATTATGTATTATTTTGTGGCTGATGTATTTCTTATATTCTTTTTTATATATTATTGTGTTTGCTTTCTTTTTTATTATAGTAAAAAAAAATTAATGTTAAATCTACCTCTTGTGCTATGGTGAGGGCTGTGAATTGTGTAAGACTGATGATTCACAGACCTGTACCCTTAAAACAAATAATACATTATATGTCAATAAAAAAATTAAGTGTATATTATAATACTTTTAGCTACATGCACATTGTTGTAGAACAGATCTCTAGACCTCCTTCACCCTGCATGACTAAAGTTCTCTCCCTATTAAACAGCAATTCCTCATTTCTCTCTCTCTCTCAGCTTCTAAAAACCACCTTTTCATTTTCTATGTCTAGGAGTTTGATTATTTTAGATACCTCATATAAATGGAATCATGCAATATTTGTCTTTCTATGAGTGCCTTATTTCACTAGCAAAATGACCTCAAGGTTCATCAGTGTTGTCACATATGTAGAATTTCCTTTTCGTTTTTTTAAGGCTGAATAATATTCTATTGTATGTATATATCACATTTCCTTTATTCAGTCAACAGGTGATAGACATTCCATTTATTAGTTATTGAACAATACAGCAATGTACATGAGAATGCAAATATCTCTTCCAGGTTCTGATTTCATCTATTTTGGACAAATATCGATAAGTGAGATTGGTGAATCATATAATAGTTCTATTTTTAATTTTTTTGATGAACCGCCATACTGTTTTCCATAGCTATACACAGTATTACATTCCTATCAAAGGTGCACAGGTGTTCAATTTCCTCACATCTTCACCAGCACTTATTTCCTAGTTTTTAGAGACTTTTTTGTTTTATTTATTTTTTTATAATAGGCATCCTAACAGGCAGGAGGTGATAATTTCACTGTGACTTGCATTTCCTTGACAATCACTGATGCTGAGCATCTTTTCATATATCTATTTTCTACTTGTAGAAATGTTTGGAGAAATGTGTATTCAGCTTCTTTTTTAAAAAAAAAAGATTTTATTTATTTATTTGATGGAGAGAAACACAGCTAAAGAGGGAACACAAGCAGAGGTACTGAAAGAGGGAGAAGCAGGCTTCCCGCCGAGCAGGAAGCCCGATGTGGGGCTTGATCCCGGATCTCCAGGATCATGACCTGAGTGGAAAGCAGTTGCTTAACCAACTGAACCACCCAGGTGCCCCTGTATTCAGCTTCTTAACCCATTTTTAAAATCAGATTATTTGTTTCTTTGATACTGACTTGTACAAGTTTTTATATATTTTGGGTATTAACCCCTCATTAGAAGTATGATTTGCAAATATTTTCTCTAATCCCTGGGTTGTCTTTTACTCTATTAATTGTATCCTTTGCTGTGCAGAAGCCTTTTTACTTTCATGTAGTCAATGTAGGCAATAATTTTTTGGATATGATGTCAAAAGTACATGCTATAAAAGTAAAAATAGACAAGTAGGACTACATCAATGCCAAGTTTATTTGGATTTTCAGTCACTAGATCTGCATATTGTCAGTATTCTCAGTGTTCCACTAACAAAGCAGAAATTAAACTTCAAAAGGGGTGTCTGTGTGTCTGTGTTTATGTGTAGCTAGTGTGCCCCTATATACTTATTTGGCTGCCTGTAGTGGATAGAAAGAAAGGAGGTCTGTGGGAAGAAAACCATTCCATGAGGAAAAATAATAATCTGTCTATCTTATGAAAAATTATATGTAAAACATTGGAATTATAAACAGAGGTGTTTTTAGAAGAAAAAAAATATCTCCTATTGATGGAGCTAAGGAGTAAGGGCAATGCTGGAAATTTCAAGGTATCTAATTTCATTAGTAGAGACAGTCCTCCTATTTCTCCAGATATTTGTGGTCCAGACAGAGAACTATGGATACACTAAGTGACAAAGGGTAGATGAATCTATAAAACAGCCTCAAATAAAAAGCAAATATATATATATTTTTAAGTGAAGCAGAGAAGACATGAAGGATTATTCATTCAGAGCAAAATGTGTCAAACTCTGATGGAGATTATAACATTAAAATGTTCTTCAAGTGGCAGCATGGGTCATGGAGGAAAAGTAATGACAAATGTAAGAAACTTGTGATACCTTAGTACAATACTGGATTTGCTTGTAACTCTAGTATTGCCTGGCTTGGGGATCTTGGGCAGATTAAGTTTCATCATTTGTAATGGAAATGCCTACTTCATTTACAGTTGTTATATTGATTATGAAATTGTATTTTTAAATGTTAAACAGTACAAGGCATAAATGATAACAGTAGTAATCTAAATAAGAAAACTTGATTTGGATCAGTGTAATCAGAGAGTTTTTCCAGGTCCTTCATGCCATCAATATTCTTTATGGTTTCCACATATTGAATCAAATCCCATCAACATATATATTTGAAATAATGGAAATATCTTGTTATAAATATCTTTCAAAACTATAAGGTTAGTCTTTATGAGTATAATTTAGAGTGTCAAATATAAGCCCTAGTCCAATGACATTAGGAAAATCTTTGATTATTCTGAAATTTTTCCTCATTTATAAAATGAAAGGCTTTTGAGCTAAGTAATTCAGTCAAAACATTGTAAGACTTTACAATATTTAAAAAGTATTGGTACTATTATGGCATATATGATGATAACCACTATAATATTAAAAAAAATAGTATAAGGGGAGTAATGTCATCAAGATGGTGACATAGGTTATTTCTGATTTTACCCCCCCACACACACACAAGAACAACTAACAACTATTCAAGAATCTCTCTCTACCACTGAGAGAATCCTACAACATGGGTTGAGTCTGAAGCATCCAGCTCTGCACTACAGAGACCAAGACAGACTGAATTAGAAGGGTAAGAGCAGTGCCTACACATTGACTGCATTTCCCCTTCCCCAGACCAGTGCAGCACCATGAGGAAAGGTCTGTCCTAAAACTTTGGATCCTCCAATAGTACAGAAGCACCCAGAGAGACAAACAACCAATCCCCAGCATTGGGTCACTTTGTCAGATCTCCTAATCTAACCTTGCACCGTGGATATTGCAATGGAATCTATGCGGCTCAACCAGGGGAAGTCTGAATGTGACATAGAAGAGGGAGGGATGTGTAACAAACACCACATTGATCTTGGTAGCCCCAGTTCATATATGCAGTGCCCAAATAGTAGTTTCAACCAGAAGTTTGGGTCATCTGCAGAATAAGTCAGGGTGCACTCTGAACAGGGAACTTAGTGGGGTACAGGTCTGCCTGATTCAGATCCTCAGATGAAGAGATTTGTTGGCTCTAGAGCTTACTGTGCCCATACTCCAGCATGGAGAAGAGAGTTACTTCCCCATCTATTGTCTTCTAGTCCTATCTTATCAGAAAAGTTAGTGATAATTTCTGGAATCCATATTGGCCCCCTGATGCTCCAGCTGAGAGGAAAGATCTGATCATCCCCAGAGCAAAGCCAGTTCTGAGAATGAAAAGGTCCTGTGCTACATACAGGGGGAAGGGTAAATTAATAGCTAAGGCTGAGCATAGCTCCTTGCCCCTCTCAACCAGACAACCTGTTTGAGAAATTGAGAGTAACCTGGAGTGGACCTTTCCCATTCCACCAAGGCAAGGGAGATAAGACATAACCCTCACCTGCTCTGGAGAGCATCTTCAGGTCTCACTTGACCAGAAAGGCTGGCAACAACACCTGGAAGCTGTATAGCTCAATAGCACTAAAACCTAGAGAAGGGAAGTCAGAGTTGATAGTTTATAAAAGAGAACCCAGGGGCCCTGTTTAACCAGAGAATTCTGGGTACAGCTTGGCTTGACTTAAGACAATAAACAAAGAGCTTTACTGGCTTTACAGCTGCATCTCCCACTGCACCCACCAGGTAGAGAATCTGATTTGTCGTCTTTCCCATTCCTGATACAACCTTCAATCTGTCCAACCAGGGAATCTAACCAGACCACATGGACAACTACACAACCCACTCAGCAGCTGTACATACAACGGCACTTGAACAGAGAGCACAGCCTATGTAGTGCTCCTCCTAAAGCCTACAGGAAAACAAGACAGCAGTCCTATCCAACTGTTTTCAGCCAGAGAAACAACCCCTGAACTCCATCCTCAGATCTCAAACAACTGCCTCACCCAATGATAGACCCTAATAGCAGGTCCCACCTACCCAAGGACATTATAAGCAGACACAACTAGAAACCTAAACTGAGTTTTGATGAAGAATGATCTTTGCAAAGCAATCTGTAAAGTTGATAAGAGAAGCCCAATTACTAAATTCATAGACACCAATATTAGGAATAAAGGATCATGAAAAATCAGGCAAATATTATATACCAAAGGAAACTAATAAATCTCAAATAACTGACCCTAAAGAAATGAAGAACTTTGAATGGTCAGACAAAGAATTCAGCATAGATAGACATCAGCATCATGTGTCAGAGCACCTAAATATAAAGCAAAAACTAACAGAGCTAAAAGGAGAAAAAAAAAAAAAACAATAGTAGAATTTAATATCCTACTCCCAACAATAGATAGATTATCCAGACATAGAATCAATAAAGAGACAGTGTATTTGAACAATACTATAGACCAAAATGGACCTAACAGACATACACAGAACATTCTACCCAACAATAGCAAATACACATTCTTCTTAAGTGCAGGTAGAGCATTTTCTAGTATAAACCATATATTGGGACACAAAACAAGTCTTTAGCCGATTAAAGAAGATTAAAATTATACCAGGTATCTTCTATGACAATAATAACATGAAACTAGAAATGAACAATGAGAGAAAAACTAGAAAATTCCTGAACACGTGGAAATTAAATAACACTCCCCTGAAAAACCAATGGATCAGTAAAGAAATTAAGGGGGAATTAAAGTTTCTTGAGACAAGTGAAAATACACAGTACCAGAACTTGTGAGATGTACCAAACTCAGTTCTAAAAGGAAAGTTCACAGCAATAAATTCATAGATTAAGAAGCAAGAAAGATTGCAAATAAGTAATGCAACTTTACACCTTAATGAACTAGAAATAAAACAAGCTGAGCCCCCCCCCACCATAAAGGACAAACTGAGTCCACAGTTATCAGAAGAAAGGAAGTAATAAAGATTAGAGCAGAAATAAAAGTAATAAAGTACAGAAAACATTATAAATAACAGAAAAACATATATGTAAACTAAGAGTCAATTATTTGAAAAGACTAAAAAAAAATACAAATCTTTGACTAACCAAGAAAAAAAGAGAAAACACAAATAAATAAATTTATAAACAAAAAAGGAGACATTACAACTGATACCACAAAAATTCAAAGGATTGTAAGAGGGTACTATAAACAACTGTATGCCAAGAAACTGGCCAACCTGGTGGTAATGGAAAAATTCTTAGAAACATACAACTTATTATCAAGATTAAATCAGGAAGGGGCACCTGGATGGCTCAGTTCGTTAGCTGTCTGACTCTTGGTTTCAGCTCAGGTCTTCATCTCATGGGTTGTGGGACGGAGCCCCACATCAGGTTCCATGCTCAGTGGGTGTCTGCTTGGATAATCTCTCCTTCTGTCCCTTCCCCTACTCATGCTTACTCTCTCTTTCTCTCTCATCTCAAATAAATGAATAAAATCCTTTTAAAAAAGGTTTTATCAGGAGGAAATAGAAAATCTGAATAGATCAATTACTACTACTGAGTTGAATCAGTAATCAAAATTCTCCCAATAAGAACAAAAATATTTCCCAAGAAAGAATAGCACAGGACCAAATGGTGTCACCAGTGAATTTAAAGAAGAATTAAGACCAATCCTATTAAAACTCTTCAAAAAAATCAAAGAGGAGGGAATACTCCTAAACTTACTTCACAAGACTAGCATTATTCCAATACCAAAACCAGTAAAGAACACTACTAGAAAAATAAACTATTGACAAATAATTTTGATGAATATACATGTAAATACTTTCAATAAAATTCCAGCAAGATTTCATTGGTACATTAAAAGGATCATTGACCATGACTGAGTGGAGGTTATCCCTGGAATGCAAGGATGGTTCCATATATGCAAATTAAATTAATAAATCACATTGATAAAATGAAAGAAAAAAATCATATAATCATCTCAACAGACACAAGAAAAACATTTGGAAAAATACAACATTTATTCATGATAAAAACTCTTAAATATAATAATGTAGGTATATAATAAAGGCCATTTATGATAAGCCCATAGTTAACATCATATGATAATGGTCATAAATTGAAATGTTTTCTTTTTTCTAAGATTAGGAATGAGGATACCTATTCTCACTACTTCTATTTCAACATAGTCCTGAAGGTTCTAGGTAGTTCAATCAAGCAAGAAAAAGAAAAGTGTCAGAATTAGAAAGAAGTAAAATTGTCTATATTTGCAGATGATATGATTTCATATATAAAAAATCCTAAAGATGCAGCCAAAAAAAACCTGTTAGATCTAATCAATGACTTCAATCAATTTGCAGGATTCAAAATTAATATAAAAAAATCAACAGTATCAGAGCACCTAGGTGGCTTAGTGTTTATGATCAGCTCAGGTCATGATCCCGGACTCCTGGGATTGACCCTGCATCAGGCTCCCTGCTCACCGGTAGGTCTGTTTCTTTTTCTCTCACTACCTCTGCTTGTGTTTCCTCTCTAGCTCTTCCTCTCTGTCATATAAATATTAAAAAAAATCAAAAAAAAATCAACAGTATCTTCCTAGAGAGAACAGAAGTGAAAACCCATGATTTATTATTGAGGAAGAACTTAAAGTAACACTTTTTAAAGTGAACAAGGAGCAAGAAGTCATTAAATGAACACCTATAGGAAACATCAATGTGGATTTAGAAGTAAATCAATTAAGGCAACTATGAGTTGAACAAGCCTTAGGAGAATGAGAAGTAGTGCTAGGAGCCTAAATCCCAAGGCCATACCAAGACATTGTGGACATTGGAGTCTGCTCTACCTGACAATGAATATCTTGTGAGTTAATCAATGTCATTACCATTTAAACCAAATGGAGGAGGTGCCTGGTAGACAGGTCAGTTGAGAGACAAACTCTTGCTTTTGGCTCAGGGCATGATCTCAGGGTTCTGGGATCAAGCCCAACATCAGGCTCCTCACTCAGCAAGGGGCTGTTCCAGGATTCTCTTTCCCTCTGCCCCTCCCCCCCACTCTCTCTCTCAAATAAATAAATCTTTAAAAAGAGTAACAAACCAAAAAAAGAAAAAAAAAAAAACCAACAACAACACTCCTATATATTAACAAAGAATTTTCTGGAAAAAAAATAAATAAATGCCATTTATTATAGCATCAAAAACAAACTTCTTAGGAATACATAAAGATCTCTATTTAGAAAACTACAAGATATTGATGAAAGAAATCAAGAAAGAAAGAAATTAATGGAAAGGTATCCTATGTTCATGGACTGGAAAAATTAATACTCCAATATTACCAAAAGCCTGAAAACAGGCAAATAAACCAATGGAATAGAACTGAGAACCCAGAAATAAACCCAAGCCTATATAATTAAGTAGTATTTGACAAAGAAGTCAAGAATACTCAATGGAGATAAACAATCTTTCCAATAACTAGTGCTAGAAAAATTAGATATTCACATGTAAAAAAATAAATCTGGACCCCTATCATGCACCATTCACAAAAATTAACTCGACATGGATTAAAGACTTAATGTAAGACCTGAAAACATAGAAGAACACATGGGAATAAAGTCCTTGTTATGGGTCTTAGTAATGACTTTTTGGATATGACACCTAAAGTACAGTCAACAAAATAAAAAATAAATAGGTGGGTCTACTTCAAACTAAAAAGCTTCCACAGAAAAAGGAAACCATTGAGAAAGAAAATAGTAAAAAAAAAAAAAAAAGTTACAAATCATTTATCTGATAAGGGGTTAATATCCAAAATTTTAAAGAAATTATATAACTCAATAATTAAAAAAAAAAATTTAAAAAATGGACAAAGGACTTGAATAAACATTCCTCAAAAGAAGATATACAAAAAGCAAACAGGTACATAAAAATGATGCTTGACATCATCCTCATTAGGAAAATGCAAATCAAAACTACAATGTGTCACCATACACCTGTTATAATAACCATCATCAAAAGACAAAAGAAAGCAAATCCTGGTGTAGATATGGAAAAAAGGAACCTTTGAGCATCCTTCGTGAGACTGTAAATTGGTACAGCCATTATGGAAGACAGTTTAGGGAATTCTCAAAATATTAAAAATAGAACTACTGTATGATCCAGCAATTCAATTGGAATTCAATTTCTGGGAAGAAATCCAAAGGAAATGAAAAAAACTAACTCAAAAATATATCTGCACACCCATGTTTATAGTAACATTATTTAAAATAACCAAGACCTGGACACAATATAAGTGTCCATCAACAGATGAATGAATAAACAAGTTGCACTCTGTGTGTGTGTGTGTGTGTGTGTGTGTGTATCTATCTGTAAGTAGATAGAAATACATATATAATGAAAAGTTATTCAGCCATGAAAAACAAGGACACCTTACTCTTTCCTACAACATGGATGGATACTGAAGGCATTTTAGTAAGTGAAATAAAATAAAGACAAATACATTATAATCCCATTTACATATCAAATCTAAAAACCCCCACCAAAAAAACCCATATAGAAAAAGAGCTCAGACTTGTGGTTACTGATGGTGGAGGATGGGGAGGAGGGGAATTAGAGATAGATGGTCAAAATGTTCAAACTTCCACTTATAAGATAAATAAGTATCTGTGTATTTGTGATGTAATGTACCCTATGAGTGCAGCTAACACTGTCATATGATATATAGGAAAGTAGTTAAGAGAGTAAATCCTAAGAATTCTCATCACAAGGACAATTTTTTTTCTTTTTTCTTTTCTTTTTATTTTATCTGTATTAGAAGATGGGTGTTAGCTGAACCTATTGTGGTAATCACTTCATAATGTATGTAAGTCAAACTATTAAGCTATATGCCCTTGATTCATACAGGGCTGGATGTCATTATTTCTCAATAAAATTGGGGTAAAAAAGTTTAATATTAGTTAAATATACATTGAAAAAATAATAAGTATATATCGTTGAGAACAATGTCACAATAGCAATGAAATGAGACTATTATGTTGTTGAATATATGTTACTTAAATCAATAAAAAATTCTATGTGGAAGAACATTATCCTTGTCTTAATTATTTAAAAAGTATTTTCTAATGTGAAATTAATATGAAAAATGTTTAGGATTTTTATTCCTTTCATTTTACATTAGTTTTCCAGGGCTTCTACAACAAATAGCCATAATGGGTAGCTTAAGCAATAGAAATGTATTGACTCACAGTTCTGGAGGCTAGAAGTCTGAAATCAAATGTTGTCAGGATTAGTACCTCCTGGAGGTTCCGAAGGAGAATTTATTCCATACCTTTTTCCTCTTTTCTCGTGGTTACTGTGACCTAGGCCTTCCTTGGCTTGTCAATGCAACACTTTAATTTCTGCCTCAGTACCACATAGTGTTCTTCCTGTGTGTGGTTCTCTATATACCCATATGATCATTTTTATAAGGACACCAGTCTTTTTTGATTTAGGACCCATCCTAATCCATAGGACCTCATCTTAACTATTTACATCTGCAAAGACTCTACTTCCAATAAAATCACATTCTGAGCTTCCTTTGATCATGAACTTTTGAGGAGTATAGTCAACTGAATATATGGCTAGCATCTAAAGGAAGTTATAAGCATAATTTATTTTTTTATTTTTTTGTTTTTATAAGCATATTTTAACTCTAAAATAGTTAACATGAAATTAGTTTCCTATGAAATGAATAATATAGTGCAATAAGTAATATTTTTCTGAGAATATTTAATGTATTTATAAGCCAACTGGCATTGTTTCACTTATGAGGAATATAGTCTCTGGTTTACATGCTTATATGCTTAGAAAACAACAGTTGATAATATCCTAGATTGAATAATAAAAATTTAGTTTCAATAGTAATAAAAATGGAAATTATGTATATTCACTGTCTTTCTAAAATTTTTCTTGTATTTCTGAGGTACACAAATATGCATGTCCAGATTTGACACTGCCTGTAGCAAATACTGAGAGATAGAGAGAGTGTGCGATATATTGTGGTGAGAGTTTTTATATATTTTGCTAATATATGTTTAGCATGTTATTGAAGAAATTCCTACATCATTCTTAACAAGTACCATGATATAGTTGTTAATATTTTGCCATTAGTAATAGAGAGAATAAGATCTATTACTAAAATATAAGCTCCAGGAGTTAAGAGAACAGATTAAGACTACCTTGTTTACTCCTGTATCCCTCGCATTTGGAGTATCACTAGCCCACAGCGAGCTCAATAAATACTAGCTTAATTAAACAAGAAATAATTGAACAAGATATGCCCTTAACTGACACAAAATAAGAAAGTCTAAAATTTAGTGTTTTACTCAAAACTTATTAAGGAATTCCTTATCAAAGTGGATTATAAACATCCTAATTATATTTTGTTTTATTTATTTATTTTTAAAGATTTTATTCTTTTGTTATCTCTCCACCCAACATGGGCTCCAAACTCACAACCCCAAGATTAAGAGTTGCATGCTCTACTAACTGAGCCACCCAGACACCCCTGAACATTCTACTTGGGAGAAAGGAGTACATGATTGTATTTTATTATGCATAATCATTATGGAAAATATTAATTATAATCTACCAGGAATTGATATCGCCAAAGCCTTTATGTGTACCTACTATGAATATGATTTCATTAAGTGAATATCACTACGTCTTTGGTAGAGCACTGGCCCACAAAATAATGCTTAATGATTTCTTTATAATTGATATTTCCCTTAAATTAAATTTTCATTAAGGAAGGGATATTTTAATAAACTTAGGTACAGTGTTGATTAATTAAGCACTGAAAAAAGAATAAACAAATATGGACTTTATTTTGATGAGTTATTTACTTTAATGGAAATGACTTATATTATCCAAATGGTAGAAAAATAAATCTTATGTATAAAATATTATTTATAAATCTATGTATCTGAATGTAAATAATGCATAACAATTATTAAAATGAAAAATGTATACCTTTTTAAAATATTTCATATTCAATTTGTTGAACATATTTAAAATTACAAACTGAATTGTATAGGAATAAGAAATCTTAATTATTAACTCAGTCATTTATTAACAATTGGTTGAAATTACTTTCATCAAAATGTTTCCAATTTTCTTTTAGTAGAGAAAAAATACATAATCTGTAATAAATTCTTAGGTGATATGTGTATCAGAAAAAGACTTTCAAATGAATTAAAAAAATGTTTCTTATCTGAAGTAACTGGAAATCTAGGCACTCAACCAATCATGTCATCAAACACCTTTTTATTTTATCTGTACTGTTCTACTGTCCCTGTTATCCCAAGGCTGGTAACCCACATGGTAGCGAGATGACTGCCTGTGAAAGTGTTTTGTTTTTGTTTTTGTTGTTTTTCTTTTTACCTCTGATGGGAATGAAGGAGAGAAATGATAGAAAACCTTCTCTTGGGGCACCTGGGTGGCTCAGTTGGTTAAGCGACTGCCTTCGGCTCAGGTCATGATCCTGGAGACCAGGGATCAAGTTCCACATCCGGCTCCCTGCTTGGCGGGAAGCCTGCTTCTCCCTCTCTCACTCCCCCTGCTTGTGTTCTCCCTCTCTAGCTGTGTTTCTCTCTGTCAAATAAATAAATAAAATCTTTAAAAAAAAAAAAAAAGAAAAGAAAGAAAGAAAACCTTGTCTTTAAAATGAACTCAAAATTCCTCCCTTCAAGTTTATAGGGCAAAATTCAGCCACATGACCATTTCTGGAATAAGACCAGTTGATAGGGGCAGGATATTATATGGTTACTTTAGCTTTTCTTTTATTAGTGATACTATGGTATATTTCTAAAGGTCTTTTACTGTTTGTTTGTTTTTTTACTTTTACTCCACCAATATGTTTATTCCTAATTTCTATGAGTATATAGGAAGTAGCTGGGTTTTGTTTTCAAATCCAATCTGACAATTTCTATCTTTTAATATGTGTTCTTAGAAATTTTATATTTAAGCGATATTGACACAGCTGGAAAAATCTACCAATTTCCTGTGTCTTCACTTTGTCTCATCTGCTTTTTATTCTATTCTTTCCTCTTTCTTCTTTTTTTTTTTTTCCTTTTTTGCATCTCATTTTATCACTGCTATGGGCTCAATGGCTATATTTTTTTATTTTTTAGTGGTTTATAGTTTATAAAATACATATTTATCACAGTTGATTTTATGTATCACTTCATGTATACTACATGAAACTTGCAAGAATATACTTAAATATTTCCCCTCAGGGTATTTATGCTATGTTCATCATACATTTTGTGTATAATATGTTGTAAATCCCAAACTCAGGTGTTATCATTTCTTTTTAAGCATTCAATTTTCTATTTGTCTTATTTTTATAAATAAAATAAATTTCATATATTATAAAAGTTGCTATTTAAAGTATATGATTCCTTGATTTTTTTAGTATATTCACAAGATTGTCTAACTATTTCCACCATTAATTCCAGAATCTTTTTATCACCCTAAAAAGAACTAATATCCATTTTCAATCACTTCCCATTACTCCAGCCAATAACCACTAGCAATAACTAATCTACTATATGCCTGAATAGAATGGTCTATTCTGAGTATTTCATTTAAATAAAATATTATGTGTAATATGTAGTCTGTTGTGACTGGCTTCTGTTATTCAGCATTATATTTTCAAGAGTCATCCATGTTGTGGCATGTATCAGTATTTTATTCTTGTATAGCTGGGTTAATATTCTAGTCTATAAATACATTTTATTTATCTATTCATCAGCAAATGGACATTTAGTTTATTTTCCACTTTGGACTATTATAAATAATTTTACTAAAAATATACTGTAAAACATTTGTATGAATATATGTTAGCATCTTTCTTGGTTATATAACCCGGAGTAAAATTACTTGGGTCACAGTGTAACTATATTTCACTTTCTGAGAAATCACCAAACTGTTTCCCACAGCACCTGCATCAGTGTATTCTAAACAACAATGTATAGGGTTCCAATTTCTTCATATCTTCACCAACACTTATTTTCCTTTCCTTTTTTTTTTTTAATTTTAGTCATCCTTGTGGGTATGAAGTAATATATCTCATTGTGGTTTTCAGTTGTATTCCCCTAATAATGATGTTGGGCATTTTTTCATGGATTTATTGGCCATCTGTATATCTTCTTTGGAGAAAGTTCTATTCAAGGCCTTTGCGCCTTTGCTCAATTTTTAATTTTTTGTTTATCTTTTGTTAAGTTGTAAGTTTGTTTATATATGTAGACATTACAGATACTAGAGCGTTATCAGATATATCATACACAAATATTTTCTCCCATTCTGACGGTTGTCTTCTAACTTTCTTGACAGTGTTCTTTGACATACAGAAGGTTTTATTTTGAGGGGCACCTGGTGGCTCAGTTGGTTCAGCATCTGACTCTTGATTTTGGCTCGGGTCATGATTCCAGGGTCATGAGATCAAAACCTGGCCAGGTTCTATGCTCCCTCTCTCTCCCCCTCTGCTGCTCTCCCAGCTTGCTTGCTCAAGCACTCTCTCTCTCTGTCTCTCTAAAATGAATAAATAAAATCTTTTTAAAAAGTTTTATTTTAATAAAGTTGAATTTTCCCATTTTTCCTTTAGTTGCTTATGCTTTAGGTGTCATCCAAAAATCTGTTGTTTAATCCAAGGTCATGAAGATTTACATTATGTTTCTTCAAAGAATTTTAAAGTTGTAGCACTTATATTTAGGGCTTTTATCAATTTTGAGGTAATTTTTTTATTTGCTAGGAGGGAAGTATCCAAATTCATTTTTGTGCATGGTCCCAACATCATTTACCCCATCAAATGACTTTCAAAAACCCATGTCAATAAACAAATGAGCATAATGCATGAGTTTATTTCTAGACTGTCAATTCTATCCAGTTGATCAATATGTCTAGTCTTATAGTAGAACTACACTTCTAGTAACAGTAGTAGTAGTAGTAGAAATAGTATAATTTTGTAGTAAGTTTTAAAAATTATTGGGAAGCATAGCTCTTCCAACTTTGTTCTTTATCAAGATTATTTTGGCTCATTTCCATATGAATTTTCATTTCCATATGAATTTTAGAATCAGCATGTCAAATTCTGCAAAAGGGGCAGTTTTAATTTTTTATAGAGTTGCATAAAGTCTATAGATAAATTTGAGGAATATTACTATCTTAAAAATATTAACCCTCCCAATCCAAGAACATGGATATTTTTTCTATTTATTTATATTTTTAACAATGCTTTGTAGATTTCAAGGTACATTTGCAGTTATTTTGCTAAATTCATTTCTAGTATTTTGTGCCTTTTGATGTTATTATAAATGGAATTTTTCCTAATTTAATTCTCAGATTGTTCATTACATCAATACAGTAATAAAACTGATTTTTTTCTATTACTCATGTATTCTTCAATATTGTTATATTCTTTAAAAATTTTTTGAAGTCATTATTCTCCTTCTGCTTTCAAAATTTCATCTTTGTTTTTCAACATTTTCACTGTGGTATACACAGATGTGAACATGTTTAATTTATTCTACTTAGAGTTCATTAAGCTTCTTGATTGTATAGGTTAATGTTGTTCATCATATTTGGGAAGTTCTTAACCATTATTTCTTCAAATATTTTTCTGCTCCATTTTCCCTCTCTTCTCTGTGAGTATTCCTATTATGTTTATGATGGTGTGTTTAACAGTGTCTTATATTTTTCTGAAGCTCTGTTCAGTTTTTTACACTCTTTTTTTCCCCTGTTCTTATGATTACATAATCTCTATATACTCTCTTCAAGTTTGCTTATTCTTTCTTCTGACACTTCAAATCTACTATTGAATTCCCCTTGTAAATGTTTCATTTCAGTTGTTTTATATTAACCTCCAGAATTTCTGTTTGGTACCTATTTATGGGCATTTTTTTTAAAAAAAAGATTTTATTTATTTCTTTGATAGAGAGAAACACAGCGAGAGAAGGAGCACAAGTAGGGGGAGTAAGAGAGGGAGAAGCCAAGCAGGGAGCCCGATGCGGGGCTCGATCCCGGGTCTCCGGGAGCATGACCTAAGCTGAAGGCAGGTGCTTAACCAACTGAGCCACCCAGGTGCCCCTGGTACCCTATTTATAATTCCCATCTTTTTATTGATGCCCTGTATTTTACTCTTTTGGCATAGCTTCCTTTAGATTTTAACACATATTTATGATGCTTATTTTGAAGTCATTTTTCTTTAACTGATACCTGGGTATTCCTATAAATATTGCCCATGTGATTCAATAACTTCTCCTATCTCCTTGTGCTGAAAGCATGATTTGTGACATTAAAAATCATGTTCATAACAGAAAATATCCCACAGCAATTTTATTCTGCAAGTAAGATATTCCTTTTCAGAACATTTGAACAATGATTGAAGCTTTCTTTGAAACTGAATCACAGGTTGATTTCTTCCTGTGATTTCATCTCTGTGTCCTTCCCTTCCTTCAAAAATATTAACCTCAGAGCACCCCCAGTAAATACGTTGCAGACTAATCTCTACTTAAAGTCTGCTCCTGAAAGACACATCCTGCAAATATTTGGCTGTTTTACAAAATTTTCAGAAACATAAAGTGGCAGAGAAGAAAGTAAAACTCATTTATGAATTTATCATTCAGATAAATATCCATTACATATATCCTTAATAATTTTTGAGAAGTTTTTATAGTAACCTATACCACAAAAATATGATTGTACTACATATTTTGTTTTGCAGACTGGATTTTTTTCCTCAACATATTGTGATTATCTCCAAACTTTAATTAAATTGCACTTCTACCAGCTGTTTCTGAAAAATGCTTCATTTATTATAATGACATCAACACAATACATGACCAGCAAAAATATTTATAAGCTTGGTAACAATATTTACTATTTTTATTATATTTTTAACATGCATATTTTATAGGTATCCCTAAAAAGGATCACATATTATTTTTAAAGTTTTTTTTTTCATTTATATTGCCAGTTTTTCTTATATGAAACTCTAGTCATGCCTGGCCCACGTAAAAAGAATGGTGATGCTTATGTTCAAGTCATTAACTCAAAGTCCTATAAACACTGCCCATGTGATTCAATAGATTCCCTAACTTACCTGCCTAATAGATACCTTAACTGAGAATGTGACTGTGACAACAAAAGAATGTTGGATATTTGCAGAAAACACCCCACTGCAATATTAACTGACATTGCATTTAACAAAACAACATTCATTCTAATGAACATTTTCAGATACATGGGTACTTCCTCATTTCTTAAAAGGAAGCTGGGAGAAACCTATATGTTTCTTTCATTAATATTTTTAATTGTGAAAAAGGGAATGGTTTTCCTGCTAAGTTCAGGAACAAAGAAAGAATAACTATTCTGAGGCTTCTGGGTGGCTCAGTTGGTTATCTGCCTGCAGCTCAAGTCATGGTCCCAGAGTCCTGGGATCAAGCCCCATGTCAGGCTCCCTGCTCAGTGGGGAGCCTGCTTCTTCCTCTGCTTGCCATACCCCCTGTTTAGGTATGCTTTCTCTGGCAAATAAATAAAATCTTTTTTAAAAAAAGAATAACTGTCCTCAACACTTATATTCAACATTTAATTTATACTTCTAGACAGTGCAGTAAATAAGAAAACATAAAACACATCAATTTTGGAAAAGACATAAATTCTACTTGTTTGCAAATGGCATGATTATCTACGTAGAGAATTCTATGGACTATATTGAAAACTATTAGAAATACTGTTAACAAGTTTGCAACACACAATATCAACATACAATAACAATTACATTTCTATATATTACCAATAAAAAGTAAAAATGAAAAATAATTTTTAGAAGGCATGAATATTTTGGAATAATTAGAGGTGAAAATAACAAGAATTGTGATAGACCTATGCATTAAAATGTAGAAATTATTGCTAAAGACATTAAAGAAAGAAACTTAAATACACCAAGAGATAGACACATTAATGCAACAGCATAGATAAAAGTCAATTCTGCTTCTATTGACATAGACCTTTACTGTAATTCTAGTCAGAATCCCAGTAGACTTTGTGTAGATACTGACAAGCTGACTTATTACAAAGGTACAGTAATCAAGAAAGAGAAAACTGTGGTAAAGATGAACAAATATATCAGTGGAATACAACAGTAAACCAATCCATAGATGCACACATCAATAGCCAATTTAATTTTGAGAAAGTTCAAAGGCAATTCTTTGAAGAAAAGCAACCCTTTCAGTAATTGTCTCTGTCTATAGGTACACAAACAAATTTGGATCCATACTTCTCACTATATAGAAATCTTAACTCAAATTGAATTATAGATCTATGTGTAAAACAAAGACATAAAATTTTGAGAAACATACATCAGAGAAAATCTTTGTGACCTTGAGTTAGACAATGTTTTTTTAGACACCAAAAGTATGATCCATGAAATAAATAAATGATAAATAGTCTTCTATCAAAATTAAACTCCTAGAAAGACACTAAGAGAATTAAAATAAAAATTTCAAGTCACACACTGGACAAGTTGCAAGCCATTTAAACGTGTACAAAAGATTTGAAGACATGTATAATGAAAGAAGATAAATGGATTGCAAACAAGCCCATAAAATATGTTCAACCCTATTAGTCATTAAGAAAATGCCATTTAAAATGAGATACCACTACAAACCTAGTGGAGTAAAGATACCACTTTACTCCATAGTAAAACTGTACCACTGCTAGAAGGAATGTAAAATGGTACAATATTTTGCAAACAGTTTGGGAGTTTCCCAAAACTTTGTAGGTGCTAGTCATTTCAGTCCAAGTTATTTACCAAAATAAGTGAAAGTATATGTCCATAGAAAGATTTTTACATGTGTATTCATAACAGTTTCAATTTTAAATAATCCCAAATTGCTATCAGCAGCTAAAATATGCATGAATTGGTGAATAGACAAGCAAATTATGGTACACCTATACATTGGATTACTGTTCAGCAATAAAAAGGAGTGGCCTATTAATCTATTCAATAGCATAAATGAATCTCAAAATAATTATGCCGAGTAAAAGTAGTCAGACAATAATGAATAGGTACTTTATTATTCCATTTATATATAAAATATTATAGAGTATTCAAACTAATCAATATTGTAAGAAAGCAAGTCAATGACTGTGTGGTGATGGGTATGGTATGCAGAAAGATGAGAGGAAGGGACTAGAAAAGAGGACTTTTGGATGTAGTAGTTATGTTCATTACCTTAACTGTGGTAATTACTTCAAGGCATACATGTATATCAAAAGTAATCAAATTGTATAATTTAAATATTTACAGTGATTTATATAGCAATTATATTTCAAATTTTACCCTAACTTTACCTAATATAATCCATGAATGAATCTACATTACTTATATAGCATAGTAATCTAAAATACAGATTTTATATTTAATCATTATAGGATAAATTAATCTGTACAAATAAAGCATAAACCATTAATTATCTGTTGAATAGCATAATTAAACAGGAGGAAAACATTAGGCAATATTGATTGACATGAATTAAAGCACTTGGAAATAGCATGTCATTTTCAGAGAAACATGTATATTAAGTACTATTGTATATTTCGGTGTGCTGCTATATGAGTGAAGCATTAGTTCATATTCAGTCTGTGAAAATTGAGACAATTCTATTCTAATTTTTAACTACATATGCTATTTGAGGTCCCCAATGAGGTCATCAGTGCACTTTATTAGAAATCAGTATTTCATGCCCCACATGATATTCTGGGAATAAATTTATAAACCTAGAAAAGTTCCTGACAAAATGTAGACCCCCAGTAAATATTTGTTGTATAAGTACCTCTTAAAGCCTTTAAAAATCACTTTGAAACATATTATTATTCTTCAAATTGTGAAATGTTAATACTAATCAGAATTAATATTTTTACATAGGCAAGCTATTAAAAGCTGCATCTTGGGTTACCTATAATAGATTATTTCTTCCTTGCCTAAAAATATAAGATTTCTCATTCTCCCATCCAGAGATGTCTCATTAATTTTCCCTTGACTCTAAATAGTGTTTAGTGATGCTATCTTGACTACCTCCCTGGGTACCATATTAGATTGCCTCATTGACCTCATGACTAAGAATTTCTTCATCTTATCTAGCTTAAGCATTCTTCCTTCATGTTTCAGGCCATTACTTCTTGTCTTATGATCTTTAACTATCTTGAGTAATTCATCCCCTCAGGAATTTTAGCTACCCATAAATATAAAAAGAAAAAGGCATATCTCATTGCATGACAGTTTGTGAAAATTGAGACAACTCTATTTTAGAGATAGCAGTACCCTAGGCACGAAAGAGCACTGTTGAAGGTTTGCTGACTTGAGGCAAGGTCACTAAATTTTATATGCATAGATCCCTGAAGCTATTAGTTACCAAAGAGATAATCTTGACTTGGTGATATTGGGTCTTATGCCATTTATTTCCCTTTGAACTTTGGCAATATGTATTGCTGCTTCTCTTTAAATGATTATTTTAAAAAAAGAAGAGAGGATGAATGATGTGAGAATGAATTTTTACCAAATTATCAAAATATTATCATATGTAGCCACCTCTTTATTGATACTCTCTATTTTTCAAAAGATTCTTTGTTTTTGTTTTATTTTTTATAAATCTTAGTAAATTCAGGAGTCTGTTGATTTGAAACAATGCCCCATTGGAAAATAATTTGACTTAAGAAGTAGACTATAAGAAACTAAGCAAATGAGCAAAAGCAGGGTAGCGGGGGAGAGAGAATCAACAAAAGAGAACAAACTGATGGTTACCAGAGGGGACGGAGGTCGGGGGATACATTAAATATGTGATAGGGATTGAGGAGTGAACTTGTGATGAGGACTTGATGTTGTATGCAAGTGCTGAATCACTATATAGTACATGTGAAACTAATTGCATATTGTATGTTAACTGACTAGAATTTAAATAAAAACTTTAAAAAAAGTTTCAGCAGATTCTAAACATTTTTGAGAAATTCCCAAATATGTAAACTTAAACATAAATTATGTGCGCTCAAACCAACATACATATATTTCCTAATATAAAATATTTGTCCCTGGAAGGGTAGATTTTATCTAAGCCAGCATGCTCATCAAGTTTCACTTCAATTTTCCCTATGTGTGGTATAAAGCAATTCAAATTATAGCATTAGACACTCTGTACAATTTCAATCACTCCCCTAACTTTTAAGACTGACTTTCAAATGGCCCAGCCTGGGTCTTTAAACTCTATAAATACCCTTCTCTAAAGTCTTCTTTTTGAGACTCTCTTAAGATCATCAACTCAATATCTGTTTTTAATGCAGTAAGTCCAAAAAACAGTTTTGTTTTGGTTACCAGGTTTTTCTATGGTTGATAGGTGATAGTTACATACCACATGGTCATCTAGTCATCACTCTGATTTTTAGAAATTAAAACACTGTAAAATACTTTTGTTTATATCAGGTTGACTAGAAGATTATGCATTCTTTCATGGGTAATTGTTTTTTGATGTTCATGATACAATTTTTGTCCTGTTGTGGTTGAGTTATGACTCCACTGAGTATATGTCTGGATCTTAAACACTGGCACCTGTGAATGTGACCTCACTTAAAAATAAGGACTTTATAGATATAATCAAGTTAAGATAAGATTATACTAGAACAGAATGGGCTCTCATCTAACAACTTGTCGCTCATGAGAAGGTATTTTGCCTCAAGACTGAAGTATCAACTCCTGCCTGAGTTTCTGGCCCATCAACATGCCCTAAAGATTTAGCACTTACCAATTCCTATAATCACAAAGGCCAATTGCCCAAAATATTTTCATAGCTGAATGGATAGATAGATCATAGATATATAGATGATAGATAGATAGATAGATAGATAATAGATAGATAGAGAGATGATAGACAGATGGTGATAGATAATAGATAGATAATAAATAGATACAGAAAGACAGGTGATAGATAGATATAGCTGGACAGATGATAGGTAGATATAGATAGATGATGAACAGATAGATATAGATAGATTATAGATGATAAATAGATATGATATAGATATAGAGATAAAGATATAGACACAAATATAGATAAACGATATAAATATACTGATACAGACATAACATTCTATTGGTTCTGTTTCTGTAGAGAGCCACAATATAGATTTTGGCACTCAGAATTAGAAATCTGTTCTATGAGATACCTCTAAATGTGGAATTAGCTTTGGAATTAGGTAATTGGTAGAAGCTGGTAGATATTTGAGGCACATTAAAAAAAAAGTATAGAATTGGTAAAAAAATGGACACTAAAGCTGACTCTGGTGGAGACTTAGAAATGAGGAGAGCTATAGATAAAGCTTTTATCTTAAAGAACATATGTAATCAAGAACAGAATGGTGCTAGAAATACTAAAGGTGTTTCTTATGACACTCAGATGAAAATGAAGGACAGATATTGAACACTAAAGGAATAAGGACCCTTGTGATAAAGCACCAGAAACTGCCTAAATTGTGTTCTACTTTTGGGTGGGAAGCAGAAATTGCAAGCAATATACTTAAGTATTTATCCAAGGAGATTGCCAGGTAAAATGTGAAAGTTGCA
This sequence comes from Spilogale gracilis, assembly GCA_004023965.1. Taxonomy (NCBI): domain Eukaryota; kingdom Metazoa; phylum Chordata; class Mammalia; order Carnivora; family Mephitidae; genus Spilogale; species Spilogale gracilis. Next base: position 52,337 of record PITA01012291.1, read on the forward strand.
ATGTGGTTTCTCCTTGAGACTCTGTAGAGACTCCAGAAGGAAATTTTGGACTTCTAGCCTCCAAAACTGATAGAATAAATTACCATGAAAGAAAGAAAGAAAAAGAAAGAAAGAAAGAAAGAAAGAAAGAAAGAAAGAAAGAAAGAAAGAAAGAAAGAAAGAAAAAGAAGGAAAGAAAGAATGGAAGGAAAACTTCCAAAATCATTCATATCATTACCTTGATCACAAAACAAGACAAAGACCCATCAAAAAGGATAATTACAAACCAATGACCATGATGAATGTGAATGTAAAAATTCTCACCAAGATATTAGACAAAAGGCTCCAACAATACATTAAAAGGATTATTGACCACTACCAAGTGGGATTTGTTCTGGGGCTGTGGTTCAACATCTCCAAATTAATCAGTGCGATACACTTCATTAGTAAAAGAAAGGACAAGAGCCATATGATCTTCTTAACAGATGAATAAACGACATTTGACAAGTACAGCATTCTTTCTTGATTGAAACTCTTCACAGTGTAGGGACAGAGGGAACATACCTTAATATCATAAAAGCCATCTATGAAAAGCCCACAATGAATATAATTTTCAGTGAGGAAAAACCTCTTTCCCCTTAAGGTTAGGAACATAGCAGGGATGTCTACTCTCACCACTGTTGTTCAACATAGTACTAGAAATCCTAGCCTCAGCAGTCAGACAACAAAAAAGAAATAAAAAACATTCAAATAGGCAAAAAATAATTCAAACTCTCACTCTTTGCAGATGTCATGATGCTCTATGTGAAAAACCCAAAAGACTTCACCCAAAAATTGCTTGAACTCATACAGGAATTCAACAAAGTGGCAGGATATAAAATACATGCCAGAAATCAGTTCCATTTCTATGAACTAATAATGGGACAGAAGAAAGATAAATTAAGGAATTGATTCAATTTACAGTTGCATCAAAAACCATTGGATAACTATAAAAAAAAAACAACAACCATAAGATAACTAGGAATAAACCTAACCAAGGAGGCAAAGGATCTATACTCAGAAAACTACAGAAAACCCATGAAAGAAATTGAGGAAGACACAAAGAAATGGAAAAGTGTTGTATGATCACAGATTGGAAGGACAAATATTGTTAAAATGTGTATGCTACCTAGAACAATCTACACACTCAAAGCAATCTCTATCAAAATACCATTACTTTTTTTCACAGAGCTGGAACAAATAATCCTAAAATTTGTATGGAACCAGATAAGACCCCGAGTAGCCAGAGGAACATTGAAAAAGGAAACCAAAGTTGATGATGCCACAATTCTGGGTCTCAAGCTCTATTACAAAGGTGTAATAATCAAGACAGTATGGTAGTGGCACAAAAACAGGCATATGGAACAATGGAACAGAACAGAGATTGAGAAATTGTACACTAATCTCTGACAAAGTAGGAAATAACATCCAATGGAAAAAAGAAAGTCTCTTCAACAACAGGTGTTGGGAAGGTTAGACAACCTCATGCAGAAGTATGAAATTGGACCACTTTCTTATACCATACACAAAAGTGGACTCAAAATGGATGAAAGATGTAAATGTAAGACAAACCAAAATCCTGAGGAGAACACAAGGAGCAACATAGGCAATCTCCTAAAGGAGAACCCAGAGAGCAACCTCTATGACCTCAGCCGGAGCAATCCCTTGCAAGAGAAGTCCCCAAAGGCAAAGGAAACACAGGAAAAAAGAAAAAAAAAAAAAAAAGGACTATTGGGACTTCAAGATATAAAGCTTTTGGCTTTTGCACAGCAAAGAAAACAGTTTACAAAACCAAAAGACAACTGACAGAATGGGAGAAGATATTTGCAAATGTCTTATCAGATAAAAACCTAGTATCCAAAATCTATGAAGAACTTATCAAACTCAATACCCAAACAATAAATAACCCAATCAAGAAATGGGCAGAAGACATGAACAGATATTTCTCCAAAAAAGACATCCAAATGACCAACAGACACATGAAAAAAAAAATGCTCAGCATCACTCGGCATAAGAGAAATACAAATCAAAACCACACTGAGATACCACCTCACGCCATCAGAGTGGCTAAAATTAGTCAGAAAACAACAGATGTTGGTAAGGATGCAGAAAAAGGGAACACTCTTACAGTGCTGATAAGAAATCAAGCTGGTACAGCCAGTCTGGAAAACAGTATGGAAGTTCCTCAAAAAGTTGAAAATAGAACTATCTTATAACCCAGCAACTGCACTAGTAGGTATCTACCACAAAAACACAAATGTAGCAATCCAAAGGGGCACGTGCAGTCCAAAGTTTAGAGCAGTAATGTATACAATAGCCACACAATGGAAAGAGCACAGATCTACAGCAATAGATGAATAGATAAATAAAATATCACACACACACACACACACACACACACACACACACACACACACAATGGAATACTACTCAGATATCAAAAAATGAAATGCAACAATGTGGATGGAACTAGACAGTATTATGCTAAGTGAAATAAGTCAATCAGAGACAGAAAATTATCATACAATCTCACTCATATGTGGACTTTAAGAAACAAAAGAGGATCATAGGTGAAGGGTGGGAAAAATAAAAAAATTAAATCATAGAAGGAGACAAAGCATAGAGACTTTTAATCATGGGAAACAAACAGAGTTGCTGGAAGGGAGGGGGCAGGGGGATGGGGTACCTGAGTGATATACACTGAGGAGGGCATGTGATATAATGAGCACTGGTTATTATATGAGAATGATGAATCACTGAATTATACCTCTGATGCTAATAGACTACATGTTAATTAAATTTAAATAAAAAGAAAATAAAATAGATTAAAAATATTTTTAAAACTGAAAAACCCCACTAAATCAAATAATGTTAATAAGAACACTAAATGTAATAATACTAACCTAAAAAACAGAATACTAAAAATAAGTGAGCCTGAAGCCACAAAAGACATGGAGGAAAATAAAAATTATTTAAATAATGGAAGCCAGTCTGAAGTAACTACTTCTGCGTGATTAACGCTACATGATATCTTGGAAAAGGCAAAGCTATGCAGAAAGTATAAAGATAAAAGTTTCTAGGAGCTTCAGGGGACAGAGGGTGAGGTAAATAGATGGAGCGCAGGGGTTTTTAGGGCAGTGAAAATATTTCATTTGATATTAAAATAGTGGATACATAACATTACACATGTTAGAACTCATAGAACTTTACAACACAAAGAATGAACCTTAACAAAAATTATAAATTTAGTTAACACTAATGAATCAATGCTGGTCCATTAATTGTAACAAGTAATGCAACGTGTTTAATAATACACAAAACTGCAGGAGAGAAGGGAGAGCCTATGGGAACTATATTCTCAATTTTTCTGTAAATCTAAAATTGTTCTAACATATTTTATTAATTTAGGGTTGGAGCTTGAAAAGATGGTTGAATAGGAGGACCCCGAGCTCACACCATCCCATGTTAAAAACTAGATATCATCCACATCCATGTCACTAAAATAGAGAATGATCCAAATACTGCCAGGTACTCACACAGGAAGTCTAATCCCCTATTGTTAAACTTTAAAATCAGAAGGGCCGAATTCTGTGAGTTTATAATACTGGTGGAACTTGGAGCTTTAAAAGTCAGCTGACACAGCACTGGTTGAGACAGGTGGGCCACTAATAGCTGGGTCACCATCCTGAAAGAGACAGCAGCCTATACAGAGAAACAACATAAAAATGGCAGTTTATATAACACTGGGGGCAAATGGCAGACCAATGTATTCATACTGATTTTGGAGTGTTTTGGGGGACTTCCCCAATATTTCTCCAATAATGAAGGAGTTGTCATGTGCTTATTTTTCTACCTGCCCTCAGCACAAACACAGAGCCACCTGTGGGAGGTAGGGCCACAAAGACACTTGCTACCTAAACTGCTGGAAGTTCCCCACACCCATGAGTTTTCCTGAGGGCTCCCCACTCCCAGCTTGCTAGGCTTGACCTTGGGCTCAGGGCAATTTTTTTTAAAGCCATGCATGTGACTCATCCAGCCACCAAGTGCACAGCTGCTGCCACACACTGCACCCAGCCACTGTATTGTGTCCATCTGCCATACTGTGGCCACTGCTATCCTGCACTCAACTGTGTGCCCCAAATATCATCGCATGGTATGCCTAGACTCACACATCTGCCCAACTTAGCCTCCAGCTATGGTAGTGCTTCAGGGAATCAGGCATAGGACTAGTGAACCAGTACAAATTTTGCTAACAATGTCATACCACTTTCAAGTTCCCCAGAAGGCAAACCCCCTCAGAACTGGTCTACCTGTGTCTCACTAACAGTACAGAGAATAAACATAACCCATAACAGCAGAGAGTCAGTGCAGGTAACTTCACTGAAAGGAAAAGACACAGACGAACAGCAGGGTGTAGGTAAAATATATAGGATACTCTCCTCCTTTTGGTGAACAGGGACACTGCACTGTAGTGCACTTTGGGACCTCTTCTTCATAAAGTCACTCCTTTCAAGAGCAAAAGACGCAGCTGACTTTCTTAACACACAGAAACCAACACAGAGAGGCAGACAAATTGAGGAGACAAACAAATTTGTCCCAAATGAAAGAACAGGACAGGATCACAGCCAGGGATCTAATGAAGCAGATCTAAGTAACTTGCTTATTAAAGAATTTAAAGCAATGATCATGAGAATACTCACTGAACTTGAGAAAGGAGTGGAAGACATGAATAAGAACCTTAACACAAATATAAGGAACAATAGCAGAGGTAAAAGGTGCAATAAATGAAATGAGAAACACACTTGATAGAATGAACAGTAGAAGAAGATGGAAGCAGTAGAGGAATGAATTAGTGACAGAGAGGACAGAGAAATGGAAAGTAATCAAGCTGAATAAAAGAGAGACAAGAATTATACAAAATGAGAATAAATTTAAGGAACTCAGGGACTCCGTCAAATAACATTCATATTATAGGAGTCCCAAAAGGAGAGAGAGAAAAGAAAGCAGAAAAAATTTATTTGAAGAAATGATAGCTGTAAAATCCCCTAATATAGGGAAATAAACAGATATCAGTTCCAGGAGGCACAGAAACCTCCCATCAAATCAAAAGCAGACCCACACCAAGTCATATTGATATTAAATTGACAAAATATCATGACTAAGAAAAAAATTCTTAAAAGCAGTGAGAAAGAAGTCAGTAACTTACAAGGGAAAACCCACAAGACTAACAGGATATTTTTCGAGAGAGACTTTGCAAGCCAGAAGGTGATAGGAGTTGAGGAATTAACAGATAGTCAGGGAACTGGGGGCTTGAGCAAGGTTGCACAAACATCAAGTTCCCTCCTGTGTAGGGGTCTTTCTTTCTCTCTTAAGTCTTCCCATGGGGAAGTCCTTTTTTCTGCTCAATAAAGCTTTTGATTCTCATCCTCTCATTGTCTTGGCCAGGACTCTCATTCTTTGAGTTCTCTCAGACATGAATCTGGGAAACATCAGACACTGTTAACAAAGGCAGTGGCATGAAACACTCAAAGTGCTGAATTGGAAAATTCTGCAGCCATGAATAGTCTATCCAGCCAGGCTATCAGAATAGAAGATCAGATAAAGAGTTTCCCAGACAAACAAAAACTAAAAGGGTACATGACCACTAGACCAGCCACTTTGGGTGGAAAGAAAAGACCAAAAGTGACAATACAGAAGTAGGAAAAACAAAAGCAGTCAAAACAAGTATTCCTGCAAAAAGTTAGTCAAGGAAATCACACCAAAAAGGTTATAAAATAAAATAACTTATACTTAAAAGGTGGGGAAAAGAGAAAAAAATGGGTTCAAACTTAAAATACCATCAACTTATTATAGACTTCTATTTGCAGAAGAGGTTATATACAAATCTAATGATAACCATATATCAAAAACCACTAGTAAATATGTAAAAAAGAAAGAGAAATAAAATAATATCAATAAAGAAATACAGCAAAACATAAAAGAGGGAAAGATAAGAAAGGATTAGAAAAAAATCCTCAGAAATAATAAAATAGCAATAAACATATATCTATCAATAATTGTTTTGAAGGACACCTGGGTGGCTCAGTCATTAAGTGTCTGCCTTCAGTTCAGGTCAAGATCCCAGAGTCCCAAGATCCAGCCCCACATCAGGCTCCCTGCTCAGTAGAGAGGTTAACTTCTCCCTCTTTCACTCCCCCTGCTGTGTTCCCTCCCTAGCTGTTTTCTCTCATTCATTATTTTCCCTCTCTAGCTGTGTTTCTATCAAATAAACAAACAAGATCTTTAAAAAGGGAATTAACTGTTTTGAATAAAAATGGACTAAATGTTCTAATCAAAAGACAGGGTGACAGAATGGATTAAAAAAAAAAGGCACTTCTATATGTTGTGTATAAGAGACTGTTTCTAGTCCTAAAAGCACATGCAGATTGAATATAACTGAATATAACTGGATCAAAAACATTTATCATGTAAATGTTTGTCAAACGAAAGCCAGAGTACCAAAGGGACAAAATAGACTTCAAAACAAAGATTGAAACAAGAGACAAAGAAGGACCCTATATAGTAAGAAAGGGAACAATTCAACAAGAAGATATAACAACTGTTAATATTTATGCACCCAACTTGGGAACACCCAAATATATGAAATATATAGCAAACATAAAGGAAATAATTGATAATAATTCAATGGACATATCAATGGACAAATAAGCAGAAACTCAACAAGGAAACAATGGCTTTTAATAACACACTGGAATAGATGGATTTAACACATACATTCAAAACATTCTATCCTAAATCACCAGAATACACAGTCATTTCAAATACATATGATTCATTCTCCAGAAGAGATCACATGTTAGACCACAAAAGAAGCCTCAATAAATTCAAAAATATTAAAATCATACAATGCATATTTTCTGACTCCAATGTTATGGAATTAGAAGTCAACCTCAATAAAATAAAATAAAATAAAAAATCTGGAAATTAAAAGTCAATCACAAGGAAAAAAATTGGAAATGACCACAAATATATGGAGGTTAAATAACAAGCAACTAAATAATTAATCAATATACCAGGAAATAAAAGAAGAAGCAAAAGTGTACATGGAAACAAATAAAAATTAAAACATAACAGTCCAAAACCTCTGGGATACAGCAAAAGCAGTTCTAAGAGGGAAGTTTATATATCCATACAAACATATGTCAAGAAACAAGAAAAATCTCAAATAAATCACCTAACCTTATACCTAAAGGAACTAGAAAAAAACAACAAGAAAAAACAAACAAACAAACAAACAAACAAATAATAGATAAAACATCAGAAGGAAGGAGATAATAAAGATTAAAGCAGAAATAAAATATAAAGTAAATAAAAAAGAGAATAGAACTAGGAGCTGGTTCTTTGAAAAACATCAATAAAATTGATAAACTTCTAGTCAGCCTTAAGAAAAAAAAAAGAAAGGATTCAAGAAAATAAAATCACAAATGAAAGAAGATAAATAATAACCAATCTCAGAGAAATACAAAAAATTAAGAAGAATATTATTAAAAAACTATATACTAGTAAATTGCAAACCTGAAAGAAATGGAAAATTCTTAGAAACATACAAGTTACCAAAACTGAAACAGAAAGAAACAAAGTTTGAACAGACTTATAGATACAAGAATTGAATCAGTAATCAAAAAACTCCTAACAAACAAAGTCCAGGACAAGACAGCTTGACAGGTGAATTCTATCAAGTATTTATCGACTTAGTACCTATTCTTCTTAAACTTTTACTAAAATTAGAAAAGGAAGAAAAAAATTCCAAATTCTTTTTATGAGGCCAGTATTACCCTAATACCAAAACCAAATAAAGACCCCGGTAAAAGAGAGACTAAAGGCCAATATCCCTGATGGATATGAATGCAAAAATCCTCAACAAAATACTAGCAAACCAAATCCAACAATACATTAAAAAAAATCATTCACCGTAATAAGTGTGATTTATTCCTGGGTTGCAAGGGTGGTTCAATATCCAAAAATCAATCAATGTGGTACATCATATCAATAAGAAATAATAAGAGCATGTTGATTATTTCAATAGACACAGAAAGATCATTTGACAAAGTTACAACATCCATTTATGATAAAAACCCTCAATAAAGTAGGCTTACAGGGAACATACCTCAACATAATAAAGGCAGTTTATGAAAAAAAACACAGCTAACATCATCTTTAGTGGGTAAAACCTGACAGTACTTAATATTAAGGTCAGACAATAAGTAGGGATGTCCACTCTAACCACTTTTTTTTTCCAACATAATACTGGAAGTTCTAGCCACAATAACCAGACAACAAAATGAAATAAAAGGTATCTAAATAGTAAGGAAGAAGTAAAACTTTCACCATTTACAGATGACATGATATTATATATATAAAACCTGAAAGACTCCACCAAAACAGCTAGAACTGAAACAAATTCAACAAAGTCACAGGATACAAAATCAATCTTAAAAAAAATAAAAACCTGTTGCATTTCTAAATACCAATAATAAATAAGTAGAAAGATAAATTAAGAAAATAATCCCATTTATAAATGCACAAAAAGTAATAAGATACCTAGGAATAAACATAACTAAAGAGATAAAAGACTTAAAGTCTTAAAATTATAAAACACTGATAAAAGAAACTGAAGACTATACAAAGAAATGGAAAGACATTCCAGGCTCATGGATTGCAAGAACAAATATTGGTAAAATGTCTATATTACCCAAAGCAATCTATACTTTTAATGCAATTGCAAAATTTCACCAGCATTTTTCACAGAACTAGAACAAAGAATCCTAAAATTTGCATGGAACTACAAGAGATCTCAAATACACAATATTGAAAAAGAAAAGCAAAGTTGGAGACATCACAATTCTGGACTTCAAGTTACATTATGAAGTTGTAGTAATCAAAACAGTGCGGTACTGGGAAAAAAATAGACATTGATCAATGCAACAGAATGGAAAACCCAGAAATAAATCCACAATGACATGGTCAATTAATATTTGACAAAAGAGAAAGGAATATCCAATGGGAAAGAGCCTCTTCAAGAAACTATGTTTGGACAACTAAATAGGAACATACAAAAATTGAAACTGGATCACTTTCTTACAACATATACAAAAATAAAGTCAAAACAGATTAAAGATTTAAATGTGAGAATTGAAACTATAAATATCCTAGAAGAGAACATCGAGAGAGTATCTTCTTTGACATTGGCTATAGCAACTTCTTTCTACATATATTTCCTGAGGCAAGGGAAACAGAAGCAAAAATAAACAATGGGGATTTCATCAAAATAAAAAGCTTCTGCACAAAAAAAGAAATAATCAACAAAACTAAAAGGCAAGGTAGTAAATAAATAAAATCTTAAAAAGAGTGGGGGGTGTGTGGGTGGTTCAGTTGGTTAAACACCTGCCTTAGGCTCAGGTCATAATCCCAAGGTCCTAGGATTAAGTTCTGCATTGGGCTCCATGCTCAATGGGGAGTCTGCTTCTCACTCTCCCTCTGCCTGCCACTCACCATGCTTGTGCTCTCTTTCTCTCTCTCTCTGTCAAATAAATAAGTAAAGTCTTTTAAAAATCTAAATGCCATGATGGAATGGGAGAAGATATTTATAAATGACATATCTGCAAAACAATTAGTATACAACACATAAACAAACGTATCAAACTCGACACCAAAAAAACAAATAATGCAATTAAAAAATGCACAGAAGAAAGGAGTAGACATTTTTGTAAAGACATACAGATCATCATCATTATCTCTTATCATCGGGGAAATGCAAATCAAAATTATAGTGAACTATCACCTCACACCTGTCCGGATGATTAAAATTAAAAAACAAACAACAGGTGTTGGCAAGGATGTGAAGAAACAGGATACCACTTGCACTGTTGGTGGGAATACAAACTGGTGCAGCCACTCTGAAAAACAGTATGGAGGTCCCTCAAAAAGTTAAAAATAGAACTATCCTATGACCAGCAACTGCAAAAACACTAATTCAAAGGAGTATATAAACCTCTATGTTTATAGCAACATTGTTTACAACAGCCAAGACATGGAAGTAATCCAAGTGTCCATCTACTGATGAATGGATAAAAAGATGTAGAATATATATATATATATATATTCTTCCAATTGTTCACATAGAGTGACAAAATTATAGTAACTTGATTTCTGTTCCTTGTTTTTATAATCACTGTTTATTTTGAATTTCCTACTTACACACACAGACACACACACACACACAAATCCAGGCTGGGGGATAGGGATCAGGGAGGATCACATAACTGAGTCCTCAGAGTAATCATGTTGAATACAATGTTCATCAAAAGATAAGTAATAATACTTACCTGGCAGGGGAGATACCATGATCACGAAGGTGGTTTTCCCAGGGCGAGGCTTATCCATTGCACTCCGGATGTGCTGACCCCTGCGATTTCCCCAAATGTGGGAAACTCGACTGCATAATTTGTGGTAGTGGGGGACTGCGTT
>PITA01012292.1:0-62710 GCA_004023965.1 Spilogale gracilis
TAACAGATACTGTAATCATATATAAGGTCATCCCTGGAAAAACTCGGGGCTCTCAGCTGCTGACCGGTTTGGGGGTCAGGCTGTGAGTCCGAGCATGCCCGAATAAACCCTTTGCTTTTGCATGGAACTGGTCTCTCAGAGTCTTCCTTGATAGGTGCGGCGTTCTAAGGCTCCCAGCCGACTGCCCTCTTGGGTGGTCTACTCTTACAGTACATATATAGCTGGATACATACAGTGTTGTAAATATTTATAAAACAGTAGTATGGAACACTAAGTTGATGCAGATACAAATTATGTTTTACGTTTGGAGATCAGAGAATTTTATAGAGAATGTTGAAGATGAGCCAATCATTGTAGAATGAGTTAACTAGATCATAAAAGAAAAGAGAGGCTTCATACATAAAAGAGAGGTTGTGTGTAAAACGAATTAGAGTTTTTAGTTCAGCTGGTTAACAGAAAATAGGACAAATCTGTGTCCGCTGTTGAGTAACTAGAGAGGTCACGGTATTACTAAACCATCTAACTAAAAGATGCCAGGTCATTCATTGAGATCTAGTTGACAGTGGTTGTTTTTCATTGTAGAATTCTTGTTTTGAATCCCTTAGCCTCCTATCATCTGCCTATTGGAAATGGATGTTTTCAAATATGTGATGCAAATTATATTTTGGGTATAAATTGGTTTTGTGTCAGTAGGAGCTATTTAAACATTTTCCCTGGAGCTTGAATATCTCTGTATAAACTAGAGACTGGACCCTAGGGGCAAAGAACAACCCTGAAAGATCTATCTATCATCACCTTGGTTCAGCTACGTAATCCAAGCAGCTCTACAATATTTCCTGCTTTCTCCCCTAACACTTATTAAAGATGATTCCTGACATTTTGTCTCATCTTTCATTATTTAACTCTGTTAATGCCTTCTTTCCCCCAGCTATGGCTGTGCAAAGCCTGGGAAAGCCTATGATAATGATATGCCCTGTGAATGATCAGGGCCAGTGAAAGACTTTCCCCTTTTTCCTATCTTCCTGCAGTCATGTGAGTTGTTACTCCAATTAGTAACTTACTCTAAGTAGCCATTTTGGGATTTAAAAAAAAAAAACAACTTTGAGTCTTTTATTGTTTGGGTTGAAATATTTGTACCACTGTTATATAAGCTACATAGAGAATCTGATTAAATTTTGTAATATCACTTATTGCTAGCTATTCTTCTAAAGCTTGTCTGTTTTGTTAAGTAGAAAATATCTTCAAGAAACAGTAGGAACAGCAGGGGTTTGAGAGTAGCGTAACTTCAATAAAGGTATAATTACTTTCATAAGTCTATAAGAGGGCAAGCCTTTAGGCTCCTTTTATCAGATCACTGTTTATTAGGATTACATACCTGTTATGCTTAACATGAAAAGATCCACTAGCAAGTCTTTGTTTTACATGATTAAATTACTATATCAGGAACATGAACTCCCTATTAGAACAACTTTGCTAGCAAATTTTGGAAAAATTAAACATTAATATAAAATATTTCATCAGAAGTTCTTATGAAATGAAAAAAAATTATATATATGATTACTTCAGTGTCATAACCAAAACATTAAAGAGCTTTGTTTTTTTTCTAGCATTCCACTTGATCTGGAGTCCCATTAATTCTCCCACTGAAGAACTTCTGAAGGGATTAAAGTAATTTTCAGCCCTTAACAGTCAAGGGAGTTTTGCAGCTCTTACCCAGTCCACTTTTTTAAGTCACTTTCAGGAATGCACATTTCCTAGCATTTCTGATTCAAGATTTTAAAAAAATATTAGTATTGAATCACCATATTGTACACCTGAAACTAATATGATACTGTAGTTAACTGGAATTTAAATGGAAATGAATTTGAAATGAAAAATTTAAATGAAAACTTAAAAGAATTATGCTCAATAAGGTACCATGATGCTCCCAGGATGGGAGTGAAGTCTCTGTCATGCTCTCTATAAATTATCAATGGCACTGAAAAGCAAGTTAATGATTCAGATATGTAAGATCACACTTTTTTGGGGGAAACTGCCAATTTGGTATCATGGAAGCCAATTGCTAATGTAAAGGTTAGTTTCCTTAAAGTCTACTGCTACAGTCATGATAAACTCATTAGTTTCACTTTAGTATTTCAGTTTCCCAAACTGAAAACTCTGTGACTATTTCCACTTTGAAATTCACAGGTTATACTGTTTTGTAGATGTGGTTTTTTTGTGAATCATGTTGGCCTTTATACAGAGTGAGCTTCTTTAAAGGCATAGTTTTTCAGGCATTTTAACATAAATTCGTCATTTTTCTACCATAAAGATGTTGGGTTTCTAGTCTTTAGAAATGTTCCTTCCAGTGTTTCTTTACCTATCAAGGATTCTATATATTATTTTGGCATGTTGAGCAACCAAACATTCTTTCAGCTGATGATCCTTAGTGGTTGGATTATAGTATATTTGATCTTTGCGTCCTTGTATGCATTTGTCCTCTTTTGAGGTAAAACAAGTACACACATGTAAGTACATTTGTAGAGCATATCTGTTCTACTTAGTAACTCCCATCAGCACTAATTGCCCTCAAAAAGCAGATATCAGAAACTTCTCGTTCTCTTTTTTCTTTCTTTTTTTTTAAGATTTTACTTATTTGACAGAGAGAAACACAGTGAGAGAGGGAACACAAGCAGGGGGAGTGAGAGAGGGAGAAGCAGGCTTCCTGCTGAGCAGGGAGCCCGATGTGGGGCTCGATCCCGGGTCTCCGGGATCATGACCTGAGCCAAAGTCAGTTGCTTAACCAACTGAGCCACCCAGGTGCCCCTCGTTCTCTTTATTCTTTATGGAGTTTAATTCAGAGTACTAATCAGAGAAGACAAAATTGACTGTATACCTACAATTTTTGATGCATATTTTCTAGGATTGACATTTTCCCTTAACATTAAATAATCACTTAAACTAATGGCTCGTAACTGAGGTCTCATAACATGTTTATGCATTTATATAAATTGTAAAGTGAGTTCCAAATAATTTGATTCTAAGAAAGTTAATATACCCCAATTTTTAAAATAAGAAAGAAATTTGAATGGATTAAAAATAATCCCTGTCATAGCACTCTAACTCCCCGGAATTCTAAATACTTTGTTGAATGAGAAAGGATGGAGCTATGGCTGGACTGTTGGGAGCTTCACCCCAAGGCAGTCCTTCTGTGTGTCTTGCAGGTGAAGTGCCCCCCTCCCCCCCCCGCCCCGGGTGGTTATAGCCAGGAATGGAATCAGAACCCATGTCTTATATTAATGGTCCGTATCAGCTGGCTAATTTCCAGTAGGTCAGTCTTTATCTACTTAATCTACTCTTGAAAAACAATTCCGATTATTGTAATGTAAACAGTAGTACTGCTTTTCAGGAATGAGATGACTGCTCAAGTAACTATTGTAAATTTCTCACTTGTGCCATATTTTGGTTTTCCATAGCTGCCTAGAACCAATCATTGCTAGAAATGATTCTAACCCATTAGAAATGGTCCTAATACCATGTTCTTCATGATGTTTTTCATTGACATGAAAGAGAAAGAGGCCTATCACCAACTACTGTATTCCAAACTTGTTATTCTGCACATCATAAGTAGCTCCCTAACTCTACCATTTGCAGAACTGAGAGATTTATAGTAACTTGAGGACTTTGTTCTGTTTATGTCCAGTTGTCTGCATTCCTTCAGTTTTCTGGAGGTGCTTGCAGATATCCACTTAAAGTTCAACCCAGGCTCTCATTTCCTTTAATTCTCATTTCTAATGGTCATATTCCTATAGTGACTTACTTTCTTGGCTCTAAGTGGATTTTGTCATTCCCAGTAACTTCCTCTACCTGCCTGATTTTCAATATGACAGAGATCTTATCTTTCTTATTCACTGCTATGACCCTTGTACTTAAACAGAAAGAAGGGGAGGATGTCATTAGCTACATCAGAATGAAGGTTTCATGCCAGTACTAAGGGAAGAGATATGAAAGAAAAATATTTCCTACTTTCCTCTAAAGTTAATAGAGTAGGAAAAAAAATGAAAGAAAAAGTATCATCTGCCCATATAGTCCTAGAGATGATACAAAGACTAGTCACCTTATCTTATCTCATGTCTTGGGGCCAAGCACAAATGTTACCCTTCAGAAAAAGTCTGCTCCTCTCAGGAGGCAAGCCTGTGGAGATCCTACAGGCTTGCCCTGGTAAAAATTTCTTATTCATGGTTATTCTGTTTGGTTTGGGGGATATGATTTAAAGTATGGGACATCTCTTGTACATCTCTTGCAAATGTGTCACTTTGTAGGAATGCAGCATGGTTTGGTGTCATACCAGCATCAGCTTTGTTTACCAGGCTCCAAAAAGACACCTTGTCACTGTTGTATTTAGTTTGTATGTTGTTTTTATGATTTTTAAGGTGAAAACTTCTAATGTATCCCAAAGTCATATCTATTAAGACATACTCAATTTGTTTTTTGCAATGATCTGGTGAACTTAGGACACACTTTATGTAGCCAGCCAAGTATGAGTCACCCCACAGAAGAGAAAGTTAGGAGGGATTAAATCTGATTAGGATTCAAATACACGAGGTGATAAAGGAGCTGCCTCTGCTGCCAGGCAAAGCTACTCTCTTATGTGGCCAACAATGAGCCTTCAGTGACCAGTTATGTTAATCAGACACCTGCTATAAACAATATGTTCATAGGAAAGTTAATAAACAGTACCAGACTAGTGTCTGTTATGAGTCAGCAGAAATGGACTGTTTAATCAGAGCAAATGCTTAAATATTAAAAGGGAACATTATTCTTATTGTTAAAAATAAGAATGATAACTAGTATTCTGTCTCCTTTGTGGGGCCTAGTTTTATTGGTGCTGCATGTAATGAATTTTAAAATCTGGTAGCTGCCAGCTTATGTCCAAGAAATTATTATTTGTAGCAGTTTCTGAAGACATGTAGTGAAATTAAAAATACAGATTTATTTCCCTAATACATCTAATGTCTTAATCAGGTCAGGCTGCCATAACGAAATACCGTAGACTAGGTAGCTTAAACAACAGATATTTATTTCTCACGATTCTAAAGGCTGGGAAGCCCAAGATCAAAGTGCTAACAGATTCAGTTCTTCGTGAGGATCCTCTTCCTGGCTTCAAGATGGCTGTCTTCTCACTGTATCCTCACACGGCAATAGGGGCAATCTCTGGTGCCTCTTTCTCCTTTTATAAGGGCACTAATTCTGTCGTGGAAGTTCTACCCTCATGATCTTTTTTTTTAAGATTTTATTTATTTATTTGACAGAGAGAGAGATCACAAGTAGGCAGAGAGGCAGGCAGAGAGAGAGGGGGAAGCAGGTTCCCCGCCAAGCAGAGAGCCCAATGTGGGACTCGATCCCAGGACCCTGAGATCATGACCTGAGCTGAAGGCAGAGGCTTAACCCACTGAGCAACCCAGGTGCCCACTCATGATCTTATAAAAACCTGATTACCTCCCAAAGGCGTTGCTTTCTAATAACATGACTCTGAGGGTTAGGGCTTCAAGAAATTGGGGGGCACAAATTTGATCTCTAACAATAGAAGAATACATATTATACAAAAAGCAACATATCTACATGTTCATAAATTTTAGTCACTTTGCATTCTTTTTTTCTTTCTATTCTGGAGAAGGGACTCAACTATTAAAGTCTCTTTGGCTTCTGTAGCCAACTCATGCTTACTCTAGTGCTTCCTACTTAATGGGAGTGATACTCATGATTTATTTATAGTAAACAGGGAATCTGACAATTCCTTTCTCAATTTGATATCTCTGTTATAATTTAGTTCTTGTTGAGATCATAACTCACGACACATATAGGAAAGAACTTTGATATGGAACTAGAGTTCTTGCTTTGCTGCTTTGTAAATGTCCTGCAAACTAACTTATATGTAATTACTTTTTCTGAGAAGTCATAAAAAATGATAGAATTAGTTATTTGTAAATTCGAGTAAATGATTTCCCTAAAATTGATTTATTGCTCATCAGTAAACAAAATGTATAGAAATAAGAAAAAAGTGGGGGCACCTGAGTGGCTAAGTTCATTAAGCATGTACCTTCGGCTAACTTTATAATCCTCAGGGTCCTGGGATCAGAGTCCTCTATCAGGCTTCTTGCTCACTGGGGAGTCTGCTTTTCCCTCTGATCCCTCCCCCACCCCCCATGTGCTCTTTCCCTCACTCTATCAAATACATAAAAATAAATAAATAAAATATTTTAAAAAAAGAAATAACAGGGATGCCTGGGAGGCTCAGAGGGTTAAGCCTCTGTCTTCAGCTCAGGTTATGATCTCAGAGTCCTGGGATCAAGCCCCACATCAGGCTCACTGCTCAGCAGGGAGCCTGTCTCCCCCTCTTTCTCTGCCTGCCTCTCTGACTATTTGTGATCTCTTTCTGTTAAATAAACAAATGAAATCTTAAAAAAAAGAAATAACAAAAAAGTAAATAAAAATGTGCCTGAATGTTTTCTTTGTTCGGAATTTTAATCCTTCATATTCACAGTTTATATATTTAAGATATTACCATACAAATATTTTTTCATAGAATTTCCAAGTTCTAATGTTTACAAATGTGTAAAATGTCAAAAACAATATCAAACTGTTAAAAGTCTATTAGAACATTTTATCATTGGAGTATTATTTAATTATTTTTAAATTAAACATGGATTCATCTCTCATTACAGAGAAATAGCTTTCATTTTGTGTGGATTCTGTTTACACCTGCATAATAGAAACAAGCTGCAGAGTATTTGAGGCAGAGCTGCTTTTTCACATTGGTATAGATCTTTGAACTTCTTCACAGTGAAAAAAAAATTTTATGTGATATATTCTTGTGAAATTTAAAAAAAGTTTCTTCTTTGCTCATCTTGCTTATATATGGATATAAAGGTACATGTTTATAGCTGGTGTTCATTTTACAGCCAGAATCATATTAAATGTGTTTCTCTCAATCTTCTTTCACTCAGCAATGTATCATGAGAAACTTCTGTTTTTAAAAGTAATTAATTTTTAAATTAGCATATAATGTATTATTGTTTCAGAGGTATAGGTCTGTGAATCATCAGTCTTTTATATTTATTTATTTATTTATTTATTTATTTATTTATTTATTTATTTATCAGAGAGAGAGAGAGAGAGAGAGAGAGAGAGAGAGAGAGATCACAAGTAGGCAGAGAGGCAGGCACAGAGAAAGGAGAAAGCAGGCTCCCTACCAAGCAGAGAGCCTGATGCTGGCCTCCATCCCAGGACCCTGAGATCATGACCTGAGCTGAAGGTAGAGGCTTTAACCCACTAAGCCACCCAGGAGCCCTGTGAATCATCAGTCTTAAAGACAATTCACAGCACTCACCATAGCACATACCCTCCCCAGTGTCCATCACCCAACCACCCCATCCTTCCTAGCCTCCTCTGTTCCAGCAATTCTCAGTTTGTTTCCTGAGATTGAGTCTCTTATGGTTTGTCTCCCTCTGGTTTCATCTTGTTTCACTTTTTTCTCCCTTATCCTATGATCTTCTGTTTTGTTTCTCAAATACCTCATATCAGCAAGATCATATGATAATTATCTTTCTCTGATTGACTTATTTCACTTACCATAATACCCACTAGTTCCCTCCATGTCCTTGCAAATAGCAAGATTTCGTTTCTTTTTTGACTACACAATATTCCATTGTATATACATACCACATATTTTTTATCCATTCAACTGTTGATAGACATCTAGGCTTTTTCTATAGTGTGGCTATTGTGGACATTGTTGCTATAAACGAGGTTCACGTGCCCCTTCAGATCACTAAATTTGTATCTTTAGGGTAAATACACAGTAGTGCGATTGCTGGGTTGTAGGGTAGCTCTATTTTCAGCTTTTTGAGGAACCTTTGTACTGTTTTCCAGAGTGGTTGCACCACCTTGCATTCCCACCAACAGTGTAGGAGGGTTCCCCTTTCTTTGCATCCTTGCCAACATCTGTCATTTCCTGACGGGTTAATTTTAGCCATTCTGACTGGTATGAGGTGGTATCCCACTGTGGTTTTGACTTGTATTTCCCTGGTGCCAGTGATGTGAAGTTCTCACGTGTTTGTTAGCCATTTGTATGTTTCTTTGGAGAAATATCAGTTCATGTGTTCTGCCTATTTCTTGATTGGGTTATTTGTCCTTTGGGTGTTGAGTTTGATGAGTTCTTTATAGATTTTGGATACCAGCCCTTTATCTGACATGTCATTTAAAACATCTTCTCCCATTTGGTCGGTTGTCTTTAGGTTTTGTTGACTGTTTCCTTTGATATGAAAAACCTTTTGATCTGGATAAAGTCATAATAGTTCATTTTTGTCTTTGCTTCCCTTACCTTTGATGATGTTTCTAGGAAGATGTTGCTGTGGCTAAGGTCAAAGAGATTGCCACCTGTGTTTGCCTCAAGGATTGTGATGGATTCTGGTCTCACACTGAGGTCTTTCATCCATTTTGAGTCTCGTTTTGTGGGTGGTGTAAGGAAATTATCCAGTTTCATTCTTCTACATTTGGCTGTCCAATTTTCCCAACAGCATTTGTTGAAGAGACTGTCTTTTTTCCATTGGACATTCTTTCCTTCTTTGTTGAAGATGAGTTGACCATAGCGTTGAGGGCCTATTTCTGGGCTCTTTATTCTGTTCTATTGATCTATGGATCTGTTTTTGTGCCAGTACAATACTGTCTTGATAATCATAGTTTTGTAATAGAGCTTGAAGTCTGTAATTTTGATGACACTATCTTTGGTTTTCTCTTTTTTTTTCTCTCTTTTTTTTTTCTCTTTTTAAAAATTTTTTTTTTCGGTGTTCCAAGATTCATTGCCCATTCCCCATACCCAGTGCTCCATGCAATAGGTGCCCTCAGTACCCACCACCAGGCTTTCCCATCCCCCCACTCCCTCCCTCCACTAGCTATCAGGGAAATTCAAATCATAACCACACTGAGATACCACCTTACACCAGTCAGAATGGCCAAAATTAACAAGTCAGTAAATAACAAGTATTGGAGAGGCTGCGGAGAAAGGGGAACTCTCTTACAGTGTTGGTGGGAATGCAAGTTGGTGCAGCCGCTTTGGAAAACAGTGTGGAGATTCCTTAAAAAATTAAAAATAGAGCTACCTTATGACCCTGCAATTTCATTACTGGGCATTTACCCCAAAGATACAGATGTAGTGAAAAGAAGGGCCATATGTACCCCAATGTTCATTGCAGCAATGGCCACAATCACCAAACTGTGGAAAGAGCCAAGGTGCCCATCAACAGATGAATGGATAAAGAAGATGTGGTACATCTTTGGTTTTCTTTTTCAACATTCCTCTGCCTACTTGGGGTCTTTTCTGGTTCCATATAAATTTTAGGATTAATTGTTCCATTTCTTTGAAAAAAAGTTGATGGTATTTTGATAGGGATTGCTTTAAATGTGTAGATTGCTTTAGGTAGCCTAGCCATTTTAGCAATATTTGTTCTTCCAATCCATGAGCATGGAACATTTTTCATTTATTTGTGTCTTCCTCTATTTCTTTCATGTGTATCCTCTATCTCTTTTTAATGTCTCTGTGGTGTTTTATGATATGGATGCACACCAGTTTATGTAGTCATTCTCGTATTGATGAGAATTTACTTTGTTTATAGCTTGGGACCATGACAAACATCTTTTTGTGTTGGTGCTTTTGTTCCCCAAAAGTGAACTTGTTGGACCAAAGGACCTTTTCAAGAAAGGCTGTAACAATTTAGATTTATACAAGCAAAGTTTGAGTATATCCTTTTTATCCCAACCCAGTGGTAAGTGTACTTGCCAATTTGGTGAGGGGGAAATGATTTAAACTTAGTTTAATTTACATTTCTCTATCTTTGATATTTAATTGTTCTTCATATTTAGGCGCTCTTCTGGGATTTGCCTACTTACAGTTTTTATCAATTTTGGTTGTTTCTCTTTGTCTTACTGGTTTTAATGTGCTTTTTTTCTCTATTGTATATATAAATTTTTCATTTTCCATATACTTTACATAATTTTCTAGTCATTTAATTTTGAGCTTTAAGTTATATTTTTGTAATACAAAAACATGTTTCTATCTCTACACCCAACATGGGACTCGAACTCATGACTCTGAAATCAAGAGTCACAACATCTACTGACTAAGCTGGCCAGGTGCTCCCTCGAATCAATGTGTATTTTTATACCTTTGGTTAATCTTTCTTGGTTAATAAAGTATTTTAAACTCTTAGTTATACATAAAACCTACTAAAATTTTCTTCTAAAATTATTATATTTTACATACCTTTAATTATATGGAATTAACATCTGGATATGATTTGAGGATGGGTCAAACTTTCTTCCAAATAGATATCCACTTGTATTTAATTATCTGCTGACCACTAAATGAAAATACTTTTCTTTTTTTTTTTTTAAAGATTTTATTTATTTGACAGAGAGAAACACAGCCAGAGAGGGAACACAAGCAGGGGGAGTGAGAGAGGGAGAAGCAGGCTTCCCGCCGAGCAGGGAGCCCGATGTGGGACTCGATCCTGGGTCTCCGGGATCATGACCTGAGCCGAACGCAGTCGCTTAACCAACTGGGCCACCCAGGTGCCCAGCAATAAAGTATTTTTAAGTCAAAGTATAAACATTATTTCTTTTTCTTTTTCTTTTTTAATATTTTATTTATTTTGACAGAGAGAAACACAGCTAGAGAGGGAACACAAGCAGGGGGAGTGAGAGAGGGAGAAGCAGGCTTCCTGCTGAGCAGGGAGCCCGATGTGGGACTCGATCCTGGGTCTCCGGGATCATGACCTGAGTTGAAGGCAGTTGCTTAACCAACTGAGCCACCCAGGCGCCCCTGAAAATACTTTTCTATATAAGTCCTTGTATATATTTAGGTCTAATGAAGTCCATTTAGGCTATTGTATTTATTTATATGCCTATTGTATTAAAGTTTTTGTAGGAATGACTGCTTGATTCAATCTGTTTCTGATTAAACATCTATTGATTACATTTTTCTGTTTTAATATTTTAATTTAGCACATTTTATTGATAGACTATATGGCATTGTAGTGGCTTTTCTAGAATAATCCTACATTTTACTAGTAGGAATTCTACTGGCTCTATTTGGTAGTATTTTATTTAGACTGTTTGAGCTATTTTAATAAGATAAACTGTAGATATTCTGGAATAGCTTCATCAAGTTTTGAGGTTAAGATCATGTTGGTTTTATTAAAGATTTTTTTCTATCATGTTCTATGGTTCAGAAAAGTATAATTAAAATATTTCAAATATTTGTTCTTTAAAGGTTAGGTAAAACTTAGATATGGAACACTTGGTCCAGATGCCTCTTTAACAGATCATTAATCACAGTTTTAATCTACTTTAAAGTAATTGCTTTATTCAAAATTTCCTTTTCTTGGGGACTAATAGTGGTGATTTATATTAGTTTTAGGAAAATATTGATTTCTTTAGATTTACAAGTGTATTGCAATCAAATTGTTTTTAATGTTATCCTGTAATTTCCTTAAATATTTTTGGTAGAAATAGTTATGTTTCTTTTCTGTACAAATGGTTACCTCATATATTTGCTGCCCCTTTTCTTTGAAAGCTTGCAAGGGTTTCTGTGTTATTAGTCATCACAAACCACCAAAGTTTATATTTATACCTTTACTTTTTATTTTTTTATCATGACCAACTTTAACCTCTAGTGATTTTCTTTTACTTATTTTATAATTATAAAACATTTGAAGATCAGTGTTAAATTCCTTTATTTGTAGTTATTTCCTCTTGACAATGAAGGAATACAAAACTTTAAATTGATCTTGCCCCAAATGTTTTTTTTGAAGTTCTCCCTTTTTGATTTCTTATGGGCACTGGGATATTTCAGTCCCTTTATTTTACATATTTCTTTAACATGGTGTAACTTATACATTCTAAAGTGCACAAATCTTAAGTATACCTCTAGGTGAATTTTATATATCCATGCACCTGTGGAACCACCTTCTAGATTAACATATAGAACATTTACAAGACCCCAGAAAGTTCTCTTTTGCCCCTTCACATCAATATAATCATGCTAAGAGATAACCACTAGATTGATTTGTGTCATCAGAGACAAGTTTTAAGTCTGTATAAATGGAATCATCCAGCATGTATTCTTTGTGTCTGACTTCTTTCACTTTTAATATCTTCAGGAATCTTCTGTGTCCTATGTAATTGTATTTCACTCTTTTTTATTGTTGTTTGGAATTTCAGTGTATGAATATGTCATGATTTACTTATTCATTCTTTTATGGATGGCAGTTTGTTTTATTTCCTATTTAAGGTGATTATACATAAACTATTTTAAACATGTACATATTTCTGATGAACACATGCATTTATTTCTTTAGGGTATATACTTAAGGAACGGAATAACTGGGTGGGGGGACACCTGGTGACTCAGTCATTAAGCATCATGATCCTGGAGGCCCAGGATGGAGACACTCATCAGGCTCTCTGATCAGCAGGAAGCCTGCTTCTCCCTCTCTCACTCTCCCTGCTTGTGTTCCCTCTCTGGCTGTGTTTCTCTCTGCCAAATAAATTTAAAAAATCTTTAAAAAAAAGGAATTAAATAACTGGATTGATTAAAAAATCACCTTATAATCTATTATTAATTTTCAAGTCATTAAGTATTTTAGTTCATCTTTGTATTTTTAATTTGCAATGTAATTGGATTATATTCAGAAGATATGTGAAATATAAACTTTTTTAAAGATATTTTTTGGAAATAGGAGAAAAAGTTATATCCCAGTTGGTTAAATATTTTTTAAAAAGATTTATTTATTTATTTGACAGAGAGAGATAGATCACAAATAGGCAGAGACAGGCAGAGAAAGAGGGGGAAGCAGGCTCCCCACTGAGCAGAGAGCCCTACGTGGGGCGTGGGGCTCGTACCCAGGGTCCTGAGATCATGACCTGAGCCGAAGGCAGAGACTTAACCCTCTGAGCCACCCAGGTGTCCCAGAAGTTGGTTAAATATTTTTAAACACAATTTTGTTATGCCTTTGACAATTATTTTTGTCTGTTGAATTCACCTGGTTTTGAAAGTGTATAGTTCCTGTATGTGTAGGTCCAATTCTGCTTTTTGTTTTTGATTAATTATTCTATAATTCTAGTAGAGCTTGCCTTATATCTTTAGCTGCCATATTATCTGATACATAGACACTTATGATAATTATATTTTCTTCATAAATCTTGCCCTTTGCCATTCCATTCTGTCCCTCTTTTTTCTGTTTAATGAGTCTAACCTTAAGTGTTATCATCTTGAAAATTAGTATTGCCACTCCAGATTTTTTTTTATTTGTTTGGTATCACTTTGTCCAAAATTTTATTTTCAGCATTTCTCTATCACTTTTTAAATTTTGTTTTTTTAATAAACTACACAAAACTGGATTTTATATATTCAGTCAACTAAATCGTGTTTATTGTATATCTTACTTTGCTGTTTCTTTTTTCCCTTTTCAGTATTACTTGCAGTTCAATCAAGTCACTTTTTCTTTTTATCATTTCACTGAAAATTTTTACTGCAGTGTTTCATTCAATCAATTTTAATGACTTTTGTATTTAATCATAATCCAACCTATCCAACAGTCTTCAACTGTGTATGAATAAGGCACTATTTCTATCCACTCTTTTCAATTTAGAATGCTTTTACTCTGCTCTTAGCCCAACTCTTTTGTTTTGCAGATACATAAGCATTTTTTCTTCCAGATTATTTGATTTTCTCCAGCAGTATTAATATTCTTTTTTCGGGATTCTTATTTAGTACATATTTTATGCATAAGCGCAGTCTCTTATTGTGCATTTTGATTCAGTATCCGTTCATTTATAAATATTGATGTAGATATTCAGTGTTATTACTCACTACTCTCTCCTCTTCATCTTCCCCTGCCTTAATCATTTTTTTTCTAATTAATTTTTTTTTTGGTTATTATCCTCAGGTGGAATACCTGGGGAATATGGTGTCAAAATTCATGCACTTCCAAAATATATATTTTTTCTTACATATGAACCATTCTTTGTTTATAAATGTATTGAATTACATTCCTTTATTTTGGCAGTTAGCAGATTTTCTGGTACTTTTTAAAACCTTTCTATGTTGATGAGAAGTCCAGTGCCTGCCTGATTCTTTTGCTTGTTTGAATAATTGCTTTTTCAGTCTGGAACCATGTAAGATTTTTGTATATTTGTTTCTTTTCTCTGGAGTTTAGGAATTTTACAAAAATATATCTATTTTTATCTTTTTTTCTTATAGTCCTAATTGGAATTCTGGAACTTGATAAGCTTTTTCAACCTATAAAGTCAAATCTGGATTAATTCAAGCAAAAATTTTTCCTATGAGTTTACTGATTACCCTTCCTTCTCCTTCCCCCCTCCTTTCTTCTTATAGAACCTCTATTTGCATGTGATACTTCTTGGGTCTGTTGACATGTTGTTTATCTTTTCTCTGGAGACACTGAGTTCTTTCCCACCTCTCCTCACTATGTCTTGAATTTATTTCATCCACTATCTTCTAGGCTACTAAATCAGACTTTAGTAGTGATTATACTCTTTTTCAGATTATAAACTGAATTATTAAGGTAGATAATTGTATTTTTGTTGTTACAGAAGGTCTTTTTCTAACTTTTAATTGTATTTACAGTTTCTTATTTTATTCATGTAGTTTCCTGTTTCCATCAGCAATTCTATTCTATTAGGAGCCATTTATTCTAGGTGTCTATTTCTTTTTCTTCTCTCTGGCTCTTGGGTTCCTGGAGTGTAAAGTTATTTTTCTTTGCACACGTGTGGTTTTTGGTGGCCAGAGCCAGTTGCTGGTCACCTGAAATTGTGAGAGTCTGGATAGCATTGGGAGGAACAGCTGTCTGCCCTATGGTTTGTCAAGGACTGCCTGGCAAATTGTCAATAGCTGGCAAGGCACCAGAAAGAACTCAAAGAACTTGACTGCTCCCTGGTGATCTTAACAGTAAAGGCTCCCTTAGCATCTAATATCAGAAGATCTTGGTTCATCTCTACCACCACCCCCATAAGACTTCCAGTGAAATGAGACTGGTATTTACTCTCTGGAATAGGTGGTCCTTTGTTTAAAAGGGTCTTATCACTCCTGGTCCTATCTCTCAGAGTAAGGGTGGTATTCTGATCCTTGTCCCATGACTCTCTGCCCTAGTCTACAATCTCTTTTTCAGTGCAGAGGAACCCAGGGAACCCCTGGCATTCCTCTGACTCTCCCAAGTCCCTCCAGCCTGGGGAGTAAAGCAAGTGCTCCAATCAGTTGGACTGAAGTGGCAGAGGAGGGTGTAAGTAGGAGTCCAAAGGGCCAATATAACCTGATTGATTCAAGTATTACCCTCATCTCCCAAATTAGAAAATGGAGGCATTGAAATTCAGTGTTTGTTTCAGTCACATCCAGTTAATCCAGTGAAGCCTTTCATGTTGTTGTTAAAGATATTTAAATAATAGCTATTTTTAAAAATCTTAGTGAAGTCACTCTCTAAAGGGTCATCCAATTTTGAGACTCTGCACTCAGTGACATATGAATACCTTTTGACCTAAAACTTCTGTCTCTTTCTGAAGGAAGTTGAAGGATTCATATATTTAAACAGAATTAAACAATTACAAAATGTAGGATAATTTTTCTTTCTGTCTTTGAGATAGAAACTGAATTATTCTTTATGGAAATTATGAGCATTGTGAGGTAATTATTTGTATGGCAGAAAAATGAGGGAAAATGTTTTTTCTTGTTTTTTTTTTCCTTCCTTCCTTCCTCCATTCCTCCCTCCATCCATTCTTTCCCTTCCTTCCTTCCTTCCTTCCTTCCTTCCTTCCTTCCTTCCTTCCTTCCTTCCTTCCTTTTTTCCTTCCTTATTCATTTCTTGTTCTCTTCCTCATTGTTCTCTTCCTCAACTTTTTAGTACGTAGGCGTTCAGGAAGATGTGAAAGAGGAAAACTGAGATGACAGAGTATTCCTTGGCACCTCTTGCTTTCCAAATAATAGGTTGATTTGAGGCCCTGTGTAAGGAGGGGTTATGTGCAAAATGAAAAGAACTGTTCATGATTAACCTGGTGATACTTGGTGTCAAAACTAACTCTGATAGGTCCATGTAAGAAAAAGCAAGAGCCCAGATTGGGTTAGTATCTTTCTGCCATTGGCCCTGCTTCCTCACACAGCAAAGGGAAGCTTGAGACACTGCAGCCCTGTATTTGCTAGACCAACAGAGAGTTGCTCTACCCAGTAGAGCAACAAGAAAGGTTGGAGGCACTTGAGAAAGTGGTGTTTTTATGGGGTAATATGATATAAGAGAGATGTCCCTGCTAAATAGCTGATGGATATCAGACTTCCAATGAGGAAGCAAGATGGATGTAAGAGCATGAATACATTGTGCCTGTAGGCATGTGTAATATATATTTTGGAGACTCTAATATAACTGAGGGAGTCTGTGGAAATCATACAGGTGCTGATGTCTTAGAATCATAGGTGGGGTTAAGAGCAATTAGGATTTGTGCATAAAGTGAATGAAATTGGAATATTCAAATTACATTCTACACATAAGGAAAAGAAACTGATATATTCTCTAGCCTATTCAGATTTAACTAATCTGCCCATTTCTCTGTGCAGCATTTTCTTCATTTTTCTTTTTTATTCCTTAGCGCTACCAGCTTTCTGCCAGAGAGATAGCACTATGTGGTTGATAAGGGTTTGAGCTGTAGGTAGGCTAACCATATAATTTATCAACCCAAATGGGGTACCTTAAGAATTAAATGGCATTCCATTAATAATTGTATTGGGAGAACAGGAAGAACTGTGAATCTTCTGGGTAATGAGGGATGTGTTGTCAGCTGAGCCCTGGAGCCAGGTTGTGTGGGTAGAGTTCTTCATCTGCCATTTATGAGAGCCTGTGCATTCCTCAAACTCCCTTTGGTCTGATTTTCTGATTTGCCAAAGAATATGATAAAGGTACCTACCTCATAAAGTTGTTGGGTGGATTAAACTAGCATCTTTGCTATCTTCTCTAGATCAAATGATGAGATCTATTATACAGAAAACACTTTGAGCACTACATGGTATTTACATAAATGCTTAAGTGATTTACGGATATTAACCATTGTTACCATACCATTACCATTTGTTGGGAGTGTCAAATGTGACAGTGTTTTAATTATTATATTATATTATATTAAATGGCACATTTTCAAGAAAGCACTATTCAAATGTATGGTCTGATTCAAAGAAAAATAAATGTTATTACCTTCACATGCAAAATAATTAGAATATATTTTCTAATTTTCCAAAATAATAAACAGTCACCAAATACAAGCAGAAAACTACTCATAAGTTAGCATAATACTTTCTCTATGTTATAGATAGCATCAAGTCGCTCTTAATTATTTTTACTGGATTGAGGAAGGTGATTTCTACCTAGCAAAAGAACCATAATATTTGGTAGATGGTCTCTTGCACTATTTGACAAGAAATCACAAATGGGGATTTGATATCATCTCTTTGCTATCTTCTCTAGATCAAACGATGAGATCTATTATCTATTGTTTATTGTATGGTTTACATATCCTGGACAAGGAAGTTTAATTGAGGTATTCTCGGTTTTCTTTCCTAGTTTTTCCCTAAATGTAGGAACTCTCCCAAGACTGTTTTTTTAAACTACTTCCTACACTTTTTCCCAGTGCTTTTACCTTTCTCAAGTTTCAGTGTCATTTCTATGTTTAAGGCTCGCACCTCTCTCTCTGTCTCTGTCTCTCTCCCTCCTCTTTTCAACTTCCCTCCCTCTCTCCTTCCCTTCCTTTTCCTCTGTGGTCTGACTTCTTGGCTGAGCTCCCTTCTCACATTTCCAGTATTCTGTGGATCATTTCCATTTCCATACCCACTGGGACCTAAAACCTAATGTGATTCTTTCCACTTGTTTCATATCATCTGATCACTTGTGTTCTCTTGATTCTTCTTTTCATGGTATCTCTGATTCCTTTCCTTCCTCTCTGTTTTCTTGGTTGCTACCTTATATCTGACCCATATAGCTTATGAATATGCTCCTTGATACAGTACCCTAAATGTTCTTTCATTTAAAAAAAAAAGACATAAAAATTTATTGCTTTGTTGAAAATTTATTGCCATCTTTCTGGAAAACTTGAGTTATATCAGAAGATTTGTATATATCACAGATACTTAACTCGAAGGAATAAATTTAGTAGTGACATCTGAGACAGATGGTGGTGAATAGACGATCCCTTTCCTGGTGTCCCTCATTTATCCAATTAGCAGTAGGTTAAGAGAGATCAAATTTTATTAAGGTAAATTACAACCTCCATGGTAAGAGTATACTTCCCTAAACTCTTGATATTGGATTTGGCCATGTGACTAGCTTTAGCCTCCTGGTGGGTGGAATGTGCTTTTTTACCCTTTGGCTTTGGGCTCAGCCATGTGACTGTTTTAGCCAATTGAATATTAGTGAATGTGACATGAGCACACTTGACATATGCTTGGATGATATGCTTACCCTTTGTATGGCTATGCCATTGCTATGAGAATGATATGCCCCAACTAGCCTTCTGGTCCAAGGATGATAAGAGGCATGAAACAGACTAAAACAAACCTTCAGCTTACAGCTGCCTAGCTGAGCCTGGTGTAATTTAGGGACTCCCAGCTGATTCACCTGAGCTAACTAAACATCTATCATTGACACCTATAAGGATGAGAGGTAAATAAAAACTTATCATTTTATGTCCCTCATATTCTATGCTATTTGTTTCATAACAATAGTTCTCTAATACAAGTTTCCAGCAGATTTTTTTTAACTTCAGAGAAACAAAGGATTTCATTATGTGATATTTATTAAGGGTGGTAAAATTCATATACTTTATAAAGATTGTCAGGGTAATATTAGAGGAAAAGAGGAGAATCAAAATAGACATTTAACTTGTCTTTTCACTCAACAATCTAATTCAGCAGATCTTAAACCTTAAAGTGATTAAGAATCAATTTGCATAGATCATTTAAAGAGAAAATCTCTGTCTTTAGTTCTGGCAACCAATTCATTAGTTTTGGGTGACTTCCAGGAATTTGTATTTTCAACTCTCACTCCTAGGTTGTTGTGATGTATGTAGTCCATAAATATTGGTTTCATTCACTGTTGTTTTTTTTCTCTTATTCTTTTCTCTTTTTATTTTTTAAGATGCCATACAGAGTATAAGATGTATTTGGGTGACACATATAAATCTGACATATAAAATGAAATGATAAGGATTCTATTCTATTCTTGTAGGGTACTACAGAATCTTTTATCCATTATGAGTTGAAGATTGAAGAGCAACATTATCTTACTATTTTTGGTTTTCTGCAGTTTACATCATAAACTCAGAAAGCTTTAATTTTTATTTTAGTATTATTTCTATTTAATACTAAACAGTTTTTTTCTCCAGAGACCTCTTTTCAACCAATGTTCCCTTTGGCAGTGAAATCCACTTACCTGAACTGACTGTGATTATACTTCAACCTAGTTCTCAGAGTCATGATGGTAATATTCATTTTACTATCCCAAAAGGCTCTTAGTATTCATCAAATATTTGATTAACATTGTGTAATAAAGCTTATAGATGCAGAAACATGAAACCTAACTCCACCATGATTTTTACTACTGTCTTCTTCATTAACACTGCAAGTTGCTTCTCTAAAATAATTAAAATCCATAATCGAATACACAAGAATAATTTTGGAAAATTAGTTTAATTATTTCAGTACTTCCATTTGGAAAGTTTGCATTATTTATTACAACTAAATGGATAAATGTGACCCCTCTTTTCTTTCTTTTCATTTCACACTTATTCTTTAGGGGGCAATATTTGTTTTGCATATTTGTGTTTTTTAAGGGTGTGAATAATAGTCCTTAAAGGTATGTTGACAAAAACATAAGTATAACTTGGGCAGTATAAATAAGAGGAGCACACTAACTGCAGAACTCTTTTCACCTTCAGGAATTGGCTCATTGTACTGAGAAATATTCAACTCCCTCCTCTCAGTATGTTGTCCAAGTTTTAAATTATTCCATAGCGTTAGAAGCAAAATATAATATGAGAATTTGTAAATCTTTCAAAGATTACTTCTAGAATAAAGAGACCAGATTTACTTTTTCTACTAACTTTAGACTTATGATCTAGCTGGAGTGGATTTGGGATACCTGTAGTTCATTATTCTACATTAGCTCTGTACTTGAGAATGGCATCTAAGGCATGGCTGCATTATTTATATAACAGAAGAACTGGAGGTATTTTATGGGCTAGGAAATAAAAACCTAAAGAAGGTATTTTAAACTTAGATTAAATCCCTCTTGGCTATATTCACATAGCAATCCCAGCAATCATACTGTAGGAAGATAAGTGTATCTTTATTAAAAGCACTTCAGTTCAGCTTTATGAGATAAAAGTTATTCAGAATACTGGATGACTGTAGTGACTTAATTTTTTGGAACACATATTTATGAGAAATAGCAAGGGCCTCAGCGGAAATTACACAATTAATATTTTAGAAGGTCTGGGGTTCACCCAGTCAGCAGTAATATGAGGTGGTTGGGTCATAAGTCATAAGTATGCTTGGATTTCATAATTGTAAGCTTTACCTCTGACTTAGTAGAATAATTCAACTGACAACACAGAATCAAATGAAAATACTCTAATAATTTAAAAGAGAAATAAATTAAACCTAATATGAAAAGTCAAAAGCTCTCCATTAAAATTTATATTCGTTAATTCTCTCAGGGTAGGCCAAATAAATACCTATAATAAAAGGTTTAAAAATGCCACTGACATTTCTATTACCAGAGTTCTTAGCTTGAAATAGAACTTGCAGATCAGGGTTTTGCATGATATTGCTGCAAAATACTGCAGAAATCTCCCAATTTCTAAAACCTTTACCCTTCTCCTTCCACATATTTACTCCCCAGTACAACCCCATATCCCCAACCCTCATAAACTACTTATGTGTTCTTTCTAGGGGGGAGTTGATCAACTCTTGAATAAGATGATTTAATTTATGTTTTCTATTGCGTAGAGCTTATGTTCCCTCAGAAATTAAAAAGTCAGTGTTGACAATCTCAATGTGTAGCCCATAACTGATTTTTGGAAATGGTCTTAGTTTTTAAAAAAGTTTTATGATTTTATGCAGTACATGTTTATAATGTAATAAGAGCATTATTCTCTAGCACTTAGAATGTATCTGACACAAAGAAGTCATGTAGTACATATTGGCTAAATGAATGAATGAAAATTAAGAGCAATAAACACATACTTTTGAGGGCTACTATAGTCAAGATCATGGTGTTCTGAAACAGAACTTATCTATTCATCAAACATTTATCAAGTACACATTATGTATCATACACTATTCTAGACCCTGGAAACATAAAGGAAAGAGGAAAGACACTCTCACTGCCGTCTTGTAAAATATAATCTAATGCAGGATACAGATGATCATAGCACACAACAATAAAGTCTGTTATAGGGGAGGACAGTGTGCCATGGGACCACAGAAATGCATCACCAGACACAAACTGGAGATCTCATGAAGCAGCATTGTGAAAAAAGTGACATGTAAGTTGGTATCTGAGGAAAGAATGGGATTTAATTCAGTGAAACCAGAAGTGAGGCAGAGGAATAAAGAATGGAATAAACATGTGAATGAGGATGAGGCAGACAGCTAGAGTCACATCCACCAGGGACTTGCAGGTCATGTTGCAGAGGCTGGGCTTTATTCCATGAGTTATGATGAAACGGTTAGGTAGGAAACCCAGAAGTTTAAGTGGAAAGTATGTTTTTTTTTTTTTTTTTTTAAAGATTTTATTTATTTATTTGACAGAGAGAAACACAGCGAGAGAGGGAACACAAGCAGGGGGAGTGAGAGAGTGAGAAGCAGGCTTCCCGCCGAGCAGGGAGCCTAATGTGGGGCTCGATCCCAGGTCTCCAGGATCATGACCTGAGCCGAAGGCAGTCGCTTAACCAACTGAGCCACCCAGGCGCCCCGAAAGTATGTTTTGATTATAAAAAGTGTCTGATTTTAATGACCTTCTTCCAAAGAATAGAGTATGGAAAGAGAAAAATGGAACTTCATAGTGGAGAAACCTGGCAAATACCGTGGTATCCAAGTGATGGAGTTATGGTCACCAGCAATGTCACATGGTACCAGGTGCTATGTGATACCGGGTGAGGAGAAGAGCACCTGCATGGTACTGTTTCCAGAAATCATCACCTAAGTTTAATCATGAGAAAAATGTCAGATCCAAATTGAGAGTAATTCTTTATAAAATGTATGACCAATACTCCTTAAAACTCTCAAGGTTATGAAAAACAAGAAAAAGATTAAGAAACTTTTACAAACCAGAAGATATTAAGGAGATAAAAAAGCAAATGCAATGTGATATCCTGGATTAAATCCTGGAACAGAAGAAGGACATTAATGGAGAGGTATGAAATTCAAATAAAGTGTAAAATTTAGTTATTAGTAATATACCAATGTTGACTTCTTAGATTTGAC
Source organism: Spilogale gracilis (assembly GCA_004023965.1). Classification (NCBI taxonomy): domain Eukaryota; kingdom Metazoa; phylum Chordata; class Mammalia; order Carnivora; family Mephitidae; genus Spilogale; species Spilogale gracilis. The sequence goes on from PITA01012292.1 coordinate 22,574, forward strand.
ACATATACCATAATCTCAGAAGATGGTATCACAGGAAACTGAAACTAGGTAAAGGGCATTTAGTATTATTTTTGTAACTTTTCTATAAACCTAAAATTATTCAAAAATTAAAATGGTTATTTTAAGAGAGTGAAAAAATCCTGTATAGTTAAGATATGATTGCTTTGCCAATAATACTTATGACACTTTGTATATAAATATTTAAATTCTATACTATACAAAGGGTCTTTTTATTGATAATAAAAAGGGCAAATAGCTGAACAGAAAAATAAGCAAATAATATTATAAGGAATTTGCCAAAATAGCAACTTCACATGACCAATAAACATGCTCAACCTCTAAAAATAAAATAATAAAATAAAATAAAATAAAAACACCAAAATGGCTCTTTTCACCTATTAAGTTGTTAAAAATTAGAAAGAGTGGTAATATCTGTTAGTGGAGATTCTAAGAATATGGCAGTCATATATTGTTGGTGGAAATTTTGTTATATTCTTCGTGGAATTCGTTTTAGGCATATATTAGAATATAATATGCATATACTTTCCTAGCAAGGAGACTCCTGGAAAATACTCTCATAAAAATAAAAGCTGGTATAAAATAAGAAAGCATATTTCAGGGGGTTTTTTTTTGTAGCAGAAAAAAAAAACATATATAGAAATATCAGTCTGTAGTGATGAAAAAATGGGTACATCACTACCAAGGACTCAAAAGTAACTATTATGAATGAATTAGAACTAAATTAGGGAGGCTTTCCAAAGTGCATTATTAGATAACAAGAAGAAGATATGAAGAAACATATAACACATATAAAAATTATTGCATTTTATAAATTTAATAATGACATGACCCACACACGAGATTTAATATATAAATATATAAATATATAAACATGTTTTTATTTATTTAGTAAGTGTGATCGTCTCAAGAGAATGAAATAAGGAAATAACTTTTACTTTTCTCTACTAATGACCAAATAGACTTTTGTCACATATCCTTTCTTTGTCCCCGGAATATATCTTGATCTCAAATCTCGACTTTCCAGTCTTCTTTTTTTTTCTTTTTTTCAGATTAAAAATCCAACCTAACTTAATATCAAAACTTCAGTCTCTCCACCAATTCAAATCTTCCCCCTTGTTCCTAATTCAGGCTGGATCTTTGCTTGTACAAGACAAGCCGTGAGGAATATGAGAGGGGCAGTGGTGAGTCGTGATGCAGTATCATCTATGTATTCATTATTCTATCTTTTTCTTGCTTTGTTGCTGTGGCTTATTCTCCCAGTGTCAATGGAGGGAGGAGAGATAAATGGTGATCAGCCAAAGTCTGATGCTGTTCTTTCTTGGCTTCTGCATGCTGTCTGTTACGACGTATGTCTTACTGCTGCCATTTCCTTCTCATAGGAATGAATTTGTCTATTCTGGGGCTGTGGCTTTTTTTTAAAGTGACTGTATTTCTTATTTATTTATTTTTAGAGAGAGAGAGAGCAAGAGAGGGGGTGTGCTGGGAGGAAGGGGGAGCAGAAGGAGGAGAGACAGACACTCAAGGAGGCTCCACCCCCAGTGACAAGGGGCTTTATCTCAGTACCCTGAGATCATGACCTGAACCTAAATCAAGAGCTGGATATTCAGCCAACTGAGCCACCCAGGTGCCCTGGTGCTGTGGCTTTTTTAGTGCTTAGCATTTTTATTTTGTATATTTTATGTATTTTTAAATATTTGGCCTTATCCTTATTTGAATTATGCACTTTTGTCTATTTTTTCATAATTTTTTCTTAGCTCCTTTGCAAAAAACATATATTTTGGGTCCTCTCTTTCTGCCAGGTACCCTGAACAGGGACCCTTTCAAGGCAGACTTAACCTAATTGCATTTATGTTATCACTTGGCTTGTGGAAAACTTACTTTTTTTGTCTTACGCCCATGGAAGTATACTTTACTCCTGTCGCAATCTTCCCTCATCTTTCTGATGTTGGAGGAATTCCACCACCTTCTGTTTTTAGGATGTATTCCTCCAACTCTTTTAGGGCTATAGCATACCGTAAGAGAACTCTTTTGTAATGGAAATGTAGTACTGGCTAGGCTGATGTGTTTCCTTACATCAACAAGAGTTCAATCAGAAAATAACATGGCTAAATTTTCTTAGGCAAGCCTCCTGTTACCTTCCTAAGGATTTTATTGTGCCCTCCCCACTTCCCATTCCTGCACTTGGTTTAGTAAGTGGGAAGATAACATCCCTTCCTCTATCAGGAAGAGGAAATGTAGGTTCACTCTCTGTTAAACCAGTGCCTCTTTATATGAATAAATATTCTTATGTAGGCCCAAGTAGAGGAATAAGTAAGATTCACAGGCCCAATTTTGTACCCTCTCTGAGTAAGTCATGTGGAAATGTGTCCAGGACCTCTCCTCAAAATGTTTAGAATGTTTTGACATTGGTTATTACACACCTTCTACCTAAGGTTTCCATGCACTTTCAGAATCCCGAGACAATCCCTCTAACATCTTGCTACATATTAAAAAAAAAAAAAAATTGTACATAATTATATGAACATAGAAACAACCAGATTTTTAATATTCATTTTCAGGATAGAAGATGGAGGGTAAGAGAAATGAAAAAGAAAACAAAAGATCAACAATAAGTACAGAATTTTAGAACAATATTTGGTAGATATCTAACACCATATTTTTTTCTGTATTTTTTAAAATTTTATTCATTAGCCACTGTATAGTACATCATTAGATTTGATGTAGTATTCAATGATTCATTGGTTGCATACAATACCTAGTGCCCATCAAAACACATGCCCTCTTTAATACCCGTCACCCAGATACCCTATCCCCTACCCCTCTCCCCTCTGAAACCCTCAGTTTTTTTTCCTAGAGTCCATAGTCTCTCATGGTTCATTTCCCTCTCTGATTTCTCCCCCTTCAGTTTTCCCTCCCTTCTTCTGCAGTCCTCCATGTTATTCCTCCATTTCACATATGAATGAAACTGTATAATAATTATCTTTCTCTGCATGACTTATTTCACTTAGCATAACCCCCTCCAGTTCCATCGTTGTTGATACAAATGGTGGGTATTCATCCTTTCTGATGGCTGAGTAACATTCCATTGTGTATATGGACCACATCTTCTTTATCCATTCATCTGTGGAAGGGTGTCTTGGCTCCTTCTGCAGTTTGGCTATTGTGGACATTGCTGCTGTGAACTTTGGGGTGCATGGGCCCCTTCCCACTACATCTGAATCTTTGGGGCAAATACCTACTAGTGCAATTACTGAGTCATATGGTAGCTCTATTTTTAATATCTTGAGTTTTCCAGAGTGGCTGTACCAGCTTGCATTCCCACCAACAGTTTAAGAGGCTTCCTTTTTCTCCACATCCTTGCTAATATTTATTGTTTCCTGTTTTGTTAATTTTTGCCATTCTAATTGGTGTAAGGTGGTATTTCATTGTGGTTTTGATTTGTATTTCCCTGATGGCTAGTGAAGGTGAACATTTTTTTCATTTGTCTGTTAGCCATTTGTATGTCTTCTTTGGAGAAGTCTCTTCATGTCTTCTGTCCTTTTTTTTTTTTTTTACTTGATCATTTGTTTTTTGGGTGTTGAGTTTAAGAAGTTCTTAATAGATCTTAGATACCAGTCCTTTATCTATAATGTCACTTGCAAATATCTTCTCCCATTCCGTGGGTTGCCTCATTGTTTTGTCGCCTGTTTCCTTTGCTGTGAAGAAGATTTTTATCTTGATGAAATCCCAAAAGTTCATTTTTGCTTTTGTTTCCCTTACCTTTGGAGACATGTCTTGAAAAAAGTTGCTGTGGCTGATATGGAACTGGTTACTGCCTATAGTCTTCTCTAGGATTTTGATGGATTCCTACCTCACATTGAGGTCTTTCATCCATTTTGAGTTTATCTTTGTGTATGGTGTAAGAGAATGGTCCAGTTTCATTCTTCTGCATGTGGCTGTCCAATTTTCCCAGCTCCACTTATTAAAGAGACTATCTTTTTTTCCATTGGATAGTCTTTCCTGATTTGTTGAAGATTAGTTGGCCCTATATAGAGTTGAGGGTTGTATTTTGACTTTGTGGTTATATAGACATGGAGACATGAAAGAAAGGAAAATCAATTGCACAATGTTTATGGTGTTTATCTCAGGATAGGGTGATTTCAGAGAATTTATATTTGCTTTTTTTATGCTATTCCTTATGATAGCATTTCAAATGTATTTTTATATGATCTGCTAAAACTTATAGAGCTGCATTTTAAAAAATACAAGTTCTAGAAAACTTGAAAATGAAACCAATATCTACTTTCAAAACTCTTCAGAAACTTCAGTTTGGTAATTGCCAGTGCAATGTGACTATAGAATTCCCCTTTATTAGTATGGCATATCTTTAGAAAATATTACCTCATTAGACATGTCAAAGAAAGATTAGTTTTAAATTTTTAAATTTTAAATAAATATTTAAATAAATATATGTAAATCATTGGTGTTCTATGACTTCAGGAATTTGTTTTTTTCTATATACCCTTAAGATAATGTATTAAAAAATTACAGTGATGTACTTTTTGTCCCCTTTTTCCCCATTACAAAGTAAACTCCATGAGATTAGGGACCTGAGCTGCCATGTTTATTACTATAGGTCCGCATCTGGAATAGTATGGTAGATAATCCATAAATCCTTGTTGAATTAATAAGTAGATGACTTTCCTATATCATCTTATATTCAGGTATGCATACATCTTTATGGGTAGTTTTAATGTGGAAATGCTGACTCACAGAGCAAATCTTTTTTAGGCTTTTGAGTTGTGTTATCAGGTGTCTCTCCAGAAAGATTAATACTTCATATATGATCACCAGTTTTATATGAGGATGTTCATTTCTTCTTATCCTGGCCATCTTGGAGTAGTATCATACTTTTTCATTAATCTGATAGTTAAAAAAGTATTTCATAGTGTTTTTTTTAGTTGTCTTATTCAATTGCTGGTAAAATCTTTTTATAAGATTTGAATCTTTTCTTATAAGCTTACACTCCATTTGAAATTCTTTTGTTAATGATCCATTTAGGTCATTTGCTAATTTGCTTAATTAGTGTGGCTATCTTTTTCTTAATACTTTGGAAGTGTTCATTATATACTATAGTTCTTATTCTATCAAAATTCCAGATGCAATTATTTCCCAATTCAATGTTTGTCTTTTAATTTAGATAGTATACATTTTTTAAAGTGTTAGTGTTTTGAAATGAATATACCCTTCAGTTCCCTGAAGTCTATATGATATTTTGTAGTTCCTCAGTGTTTCTGGTCTGATTCAGATTCTATTTTGTTCATCATTTCGGGTTTTTATTTTTTCTCCTATTCACAACTTGGTTGGCTGGCCTTAGTCTTCAATAATATTTATAGAAAAAAAAACTAGTATTCTAGATTCTAAGCTCTAGCTTTTAAAGAATCTTTCTTTCTCTCTCTCTCTCTCTCTCTCTCTCTCTCTCTCTCTCTTTCTTTCTTCTTTTTCTTTTTAAGATTTTGTTTAGTTGACAGAGAGAGCAAGCACAAAGGGGGGAATGGGAGAGGGGGAAGCAGGATCCCCACTGGGCAGGGAGCCCAACTCTGCGCTTGATGTGGAGCTTGGTCCCAGGACCCCAGGAATATGACTTGAGCAGAAGGCAGACACTTAACCAGCTGAGCCTTGCAGATGCCCATTAGGGAATCACTCTTTTATATTTACATGTGACCTACAATTTGGTTGCACATCAAAATCTTGAGTTACAGTTATTTTCTCTAAAAACCCTGTAGATATCTTTTTATTTTAGCATTGAATATTGGTGGAAAAATTCTAAAGCCACTTTGATTCTCCTCTCCCCTCAAACTACTTCACCCTGAGTGATTAGGGAGTTTCTGAAATTTTAAATCCCATTGCCATTCAGCCATGTATTTTTTTTTTTTTCCTGCATTAATCTTGGTTTTTCGTAAGCCCTTTAGATATGCAGATTCAGGCATTTCAGAAAAGGTTTTAATTTAATTTTTAATTTTTATTTTTATACAAACTTTCTCTGGTATCTTTTTAGAAACACAAACATGTCTATTGGATACCAATTTTTTAGCCTTTTTGGTTGCTTGGAAAATTTCTTCTTTTTGTCCCCTATATAAGGAATTCAAATTTCCCATAATGACAGTTTTATCTTTCTTTGCTCCTGATGCATATTTCAATTCTGCAATTGCCGTTTTTTCAGTTTTCCTTACCTTGTGGGCTCTTTTTTCTTTTGCTCCACATTACTTTACCATTTTATTTTTTATCTCTAGTTTCAGAATCCATATTTCCTTGAAGTTTATTATGATTACAAATTTGATATATTTACAAATTTTACTTTTGTTTTCAGTAGTAAGTTATTTTTATCTTTATGTATCTATATTTATATATTTTCATATATTTATATACTTTTAAAAAATATCCTTTGGTGGGTGCCTGGGTGGCCCAGTCTGTTAAGCATCTGCCTTCAGCTCTGGTCATGACCCTGGAATCCCAGGATCTAGCCCCACATTGGGTTCCCTTCTCAGTGGAGAGTCTGCTTTTCTCTCTACCCCTCACCCCACTTGTGCTCTCTCTCTCTCTCTCAAATAAATAAAAATCTTTTTTTTTTTAACTTACTGAACAAGGGGAAATCTATTCAGTGCTAGTATTTTCCCATAAATAGTTTGATGGGTTCTTATTGTTTAAACTGAGCTGTAAAAATCCTTTATCATATCTGAAAATGTCAGACTGTTGAACTTAATTTCTGTAACCAGTGATCCAGGCCCAAGGGGAACTGGAAGGGAACTAAAGTTATAGGAAGTTCCATAACTTTATTATAAGGATTTACCCGTATAACTACAAGGGAGCTTCCTTATAGAGGAATCTCTTTATTAACAAAACTGCTATGTTGGGAACTGACTTTTAGATGGTGTGTCTTCTTTCAGCTCCCAGAGCCACTGACTTCCTAGTGGTAGACAGGAAATGAAAGGGGTACTCCAGATTGGCCATGCACTGTCCACGAATTCAGTATATACTCTTCAAAGTTAAGTGGTATCAGTGGGTTTCTGCATGGATTTTCTTCCTACATGCTAATTTGGAACATCTCAGCAGAGAGTTTGGGAATCACTTTTTTTTTTTTTTTTTATTTGTATTCCTTTTTTTTTTTTTTTATTGTTACTAAAATTGTTTTTTTTTTTTTCCAGTGTTCCAAGATTCATTCCCCATTTCCCACACCCAGTGCTCCACGCTTTAGGTGTCCCCAGTACCCACCACCAGTCTCTCCCATCCCTCCATCCCCCTCCCTCCAAGTCCCTCAGTTTGTTTCTGTGTCCAAAGTCTCTGTTGTTTCATTTCCCTCCCTAGATTACCCTAGTTCCCATTTACTTTCCTTCTCCCACTGTCCTCCAGTTTACCCCTCACGCACCGCAAGTAAGTGAAACCATGCGATACTTGACCTTCTCTTCTAGACTTATTTCACTCAGCATAATCTCTTCCAGTCCAGTCCATGTTGCTACAAAAGTTGGATATTCATCCTTTCTGATGCAGGCATAGTTGGGAATCACCTTTTTAAAAAGGAATTTATTTATTTATTTGAGAGAGAGCAAGCAAGAGGGAACATGAGAGGGGGGAGGGGCAGAGGGCGAAACAGACACCCTGCTGAGCAGGGACCTTAATGCAGGACTGGATCCCAGGACTCCAGGACCATGACCTGAGCCAAAGGCAGATGTTTAACCAACTGAGCCACCCAGGCACCTCTGGGAATTATTTCTTATTTTTTATTTTCAGTGTGATCCCATCATAATATTTTTTGTATAGTTTACTAAAAAAATGTCATGTTTTTTCATGTGTCTGTTAGCCATTTGTATATCTTCTATGGAGAAGTGCCTCTTCATGTCTCTTGCCCATTTTTTGATGTGTTCATCTCCTTTTTGGGTGTTGAGTTTGAGTAGTTCTTTCTAGATCTTGGATACCAGCCCTTTGTCTGTAGTGTCACTTGCAAATATCTTCTCCCATTCTGTGGGTTGTCTCTTTGTTTTGTTGATTGTTTCCTTTGTGTTCAGTCACTAGCTATCAGGGAAATTCAAATCAAAACCACTCTGAGATACCACCTTACACCAGTCAGAATGGCCAAAATTAACAAGACAGAAAACAACAAGTGTTGGAGAGGCTGCAGAGAAAGGGGAACCCTCTTACACTGTTGGTGGGAATGTAAATTGGTGTAGCCGCTTTGGAAAACAGTGTGGAGATTCCTTAAAAAATTAAAGATAGAGCTACCCTATGACCCTGCAATTGCACTACTGGGCATTTACCCCAAAGATACAGATGTAGTGTAAAGAAGGGCCATATGCACCCCAATGTTCATCGCAGCAATGGCCACAATCGCCAAACTGTGGAAAGAGCCAAGGTGCCCATCAACAGATGAATGGATAAAGAAGATGTGGTACATATATACAATGGAATACTATGCCTGCATCAGAAAGGATGAATATCCAACTTTTGTAGCAACATGGACTGGACTGGAAGAGATCATGCTGAGTGAAATAAGCCAAGAAGAGAAAGTCAAGTATCGTATGGTTTCACTACTTGCAGTGCGTGAGGGGTAAACTGGAGGACAGTGGGAGAAGGAAAGTAAATGGGAACTAGGGTAATCTAGGGAGGGAAATGAAACAACAGAGACTTTGGACACAGAAACAAACTGAGGGACTTGGAGGGAGGTGGGTGGAGGGATAGGAGAGCCTGGTGGTGGGTACTGGGGACACCTAAAGCATGGAGCACTGGGTGTGGGGAATGTGGAATGAATCTTGGAACACTGGAAAAAAAAAATTTTAGTAACAATAAAAAAAAAATGTCATGTTGATGTTCCCCTCTCATTGTTGATCAGATTTCCTTGTGTTTTAATTAATTAATTAATTAATTTTTGTAATCTCTATGTCATTTCAATAGGAACCTGAAGCAATGAACAGGTAAATGTCTTCTGTGTTACCAGGAATATTATTTATTTTTAAATATTTATTTATTTATTTGACACAGAGAGAGATCACAACTAGGCAGAGAAACAGGCGGAGAGAGAGGAGGAAGCAGGCTTCCCGCTGAGCAGAGAGCCTGATACAGGGCTCAATCCCAGGGCCCTGAGATCATGACCTGAGCCAAAGGCAGAGCCTTTAACCCACTGAGCCACTCAGGTGCCCAGAATTTTCTTTACTAACAACTAGATAGCTGTAGTTTCATCAGCAATTTCTGATAGAAACTTCTCACCATCTTCATTAACTTTTTCTGGAATCATGCAAGTTGGTTTTATTCATCAAATATTGAGTATCTTATATTTCAGACACTGAGGATAACAGGATGAATAATGTTTTTTCTGCAGGACAGTCACAATCTAGATGGTTGAACATCAAGTAAGCAACTAGTTTACCATGCAAAATGATGAGTTCAATCACTCAGGCAAAGGAAAATATTTCAGCAGCTTTTGGGGGAAGGCATCCTAGAGGATAATAGTTGAAGTCAAACAGATTTGATGAAAATACAGGAGCTCTTTTTGCTGAACAAACCAGGGATGGCACGGGAAAGTCATTGCAGACAAAAGTAATAGCTTGTGCAGAAGCCCAAAGGATGCAACTGAAAGAACTTTAAGTATTTCCTGTTAATAAATCTAAGTAGATTTTTGTCTTTTAAAAGTGTTAATCATGACTTCCATGTCTTTGAAGTCACTGAGAAACAATATTGCCAAAGAGCCCAGTGGCATAGAGTAGCGTAGCACTCCAAGTTGTTATCATTTCATTGTTTAGTATCTTTCTATATTATATTAGTATCTTTTTAACTTACATAATATATATATTTAGTATCTTTCTACATTATGTTCTACATTATATTACACATTATATATATCATATGATTTTTGTTGAATATTTTAATAAAAGCAGGTTCTTATATATCTGGAGTACTCTTCTATTCTTTTAATAGAGAATGGTATCAAAAAAGGAATGAATGTTGACTTTATTTGAATTTTCTTACTGACCCTAGTTGGACTCTTCTGATTTCAGTCCCTTTTTCTTAATATATACAATTCATTTCTCTAAAAACCTGTCCTCAGATTTTCTCTTGAGATTGATGTGAACATTTCTGTGGTTCCTGGGACCCGTCTTTAAGACAGAAAGGACAAAAAACTTTTTGCCTTATTTTTTTGGTAACTTTTCAAGTTTGGATGGTTTCTAAAGTTCATTTAAGGTAGTGTGAATTCATATCTGAAGATGCTTTCAGCCATCTCTGATTCAGTCATTTACCACTCTTAAATGTTCTTTTAAGTTTTTCTTAGTTATCTTAAGTTTCATTTTACTATATCTAACAAAATACTGTTTTCTTTCCCTAGCTGAATAGAGAGAGAGGATGTATATTGCGTAAAAGATCCCAACTTAAGTCTATAAATCGCTTGGCACTTTGTCATACATAATCATGCAGACTTCTGCAAGGACCAAATGTAAAGCATTCACTCTGCAGGGATATCTCTCTTTATTGATAGTTGAGACCTTTCTCTTTTAATCATTCTTTACTGTTATCTTGGATTCTTTACCTTTGAAATACTGAAAGGTCATTGAAACAAAAATTTTTAACCATATTGGATTTGGACAAAACAGGAATTTATTAATTGGCTGTTCATTTAAACAACTTCTCCCCAGAGGGGGTTGCCAGGTGTGCTAAGCTTAGGCTGTTGCTTTTGGTCTGCTGGGAAAGAGCAGTGTGTTCTTAGAATGGACTAAGTTACAGGAAGTTGTTGAGCAAGGCAGGGTCAGGCAGAAGAACTTGCACAGTCTTGAGGCAGTTTCTGAGGCAATATTTTTATTCCCTTGGCTAGAATATTCAAATAAAGATTACATCCCAAAGTAAATACAACTGACTCTCTGTCCACTATTTTGGCCAATGTACATTTCCTTTCTTCCTTCCTGTGGATTGTGGGGTAGACATCTTGAATTTATTTCCAAGATGCCAAGACACCACTTTAATTAGCATAATATTACTGTAATACAAAGTTTGGGTTTTTGAAAATCATGCCTTTAAGAGCTTTCATTTCTTGCCTATGGGGTATACAGCTGTTACTTTGATGATAAATAAGGATTATTTCTATAAAAAAAAATCTCTGGTAGCAATTTTTGCTTTGCTGAGGGAAGCTATTAGTCATCTATCCCCAAAGAGTAATCAGCTAGACTGTAAATATTGCTGTGTCTTTCTGGTTTACGATATATTTGATTAGCCAATAAATATAGGTTCAGTATCTTTCCAAATTAGAGTTACTATGTTTGCATTCTCCTTTACTAAGGCAAATTATTTCTTTCCTAATATTTTGGTGAAAAAATGTTGTTTCTTTGAGAAAATTAAAGGAGCTAAATAAAACTGTGGTGACTGTCGCATTTTGTTTCCAGAAAAAGTAATAGGTATGTATTTACATGTGTATGTATTTAACTGACGGTTATCATAGTCAGATAAACATTTGCACCTAACATTTTCTGTTTTCTGTTTAACATTTTTCACTTGCCCTACTCTGCTTCCCAGGAGCCTGACGTTTTGTTTGTGCTTTAGGAACTTTGGGAGAATTGAGTATGTGTTTTTCTGTACTCATTTGAAGGGAATAAATCATGTTTCCAACTTTATTTCTAGCCAGATACCACTTGTAAAAGTTGTTCTCTAAATACCCAACCATGCTGATAAATACTAGTTTTTGAATTGTTTGTGGGGAAACATCTATTTTTATTTCTTCTTTTATCACCTTCAAGTGGTACTTTCTTCTTTCTGTCTCTTAATTTCTCAAGCAGATTCATAGTTTTCTTGTCCTCTTACATACTAAAAAAATCCATTACCATTTATTCCAGTGAAAAATTTTAGTTTTTTTTTTTTTTTGAGAGAGAGTTGGTGTACATGTGTGTGCGCATGTGTATGTGCAAGAAGTGGGGGGAGGGGCAGAGAGAATCTCTTAAGCAGGCTCCACACCCAGTGCAGAGCCAAGGGGCTGATCTCACAACCCTGAGATCATGACCTGAGCCCAAATCAAGGGTCAGAGGCTTATCTGACAGAGCCACCTAAGCACCGTTAGTTTTGTTCTTCACCATATATCATCTCTTTCAGGAAACCTGGGTGAACAGGAGCATGGCCTATGCATTCCTTCATCCTTCCAGCTGTGACTCCTTCTCTTTCTCTTCTGAATTTATCCCTGTTGGAGCACACAGTAGGGTGTAGGGAAAACTAGTGGGAGAACTAAATAAAAGGCATGAAGATATTTTTAATTATCTTCTAATCACAAGTTCTCTTATGAAGTGTGTGTGGCCTTCACAGCACCTTGTGAGGTCATCCCTGTTTCAGTTTCTTGATGGTTTCAATGATTCCAGCATGACCTCCTCTTCATTTCTGCCCTGCCCCGTGGTACAGCTCAGAACCTCTGGCTGCTAAGATCCCCATTTCCAGGAGGCAGGCTTCCGAGTTGAAATCCTTGTAAAACAACCCAAATCTGGCTACTTTCTGTGGTAAATGTTATCTGCCAGAAATGTGAAATCCTTGCCACACCAAATATGTGGAAATGGATGATGGAAACTCCCACCATTGACTTTTGCCTCTTTTCCTGCTACTTACACAATTCCTTTTTCTATAATCTAATACTCACAGAACAATTTTGCTACATAATCAGAGGTAGGATGTTGGTGTCTCTTTCTTGCAACCTCACCCTATTTTTATGGTTCATCATTTGGCTTTGAGTGGAAGGAACATATGGCTCCCTTCACTTGTGGAGAGATGAGAGGAAAACAAATTACCCTATACTAGTGATTCACTACAACAAATATTCTTCTTTATATCCCTCGTAGTCTATTTAAATAGTGTTCTGTTTAAACATGGTGGATATGGAGCAGGGATGGGATAATGGACTAGTTCTAACTTCTTTTGGGAAGTTTCCCAAGGATATACCTGGAATTGTCTCTAGAATCTGCTGTTTTATTGCACTTATGACATTAAACTTTTGGTAATCGGCCTCCATTTGGTGACAGTAGAGCAAAAGCCAGTCAGTCGGTATTATCTGGAAATAACAAGATAACTTGTGAACCAAAGAGAAAAAAAAATTAAAAGAAAATATACAAATCAGAGTATGCAAATAAACTTGCAAATGATAGTGTTATAGAAATATTTTGATAGTTTTCTTTTTAAAAGTAAAATAAAATTTTAACATTATTTTTTACCTTGATAAACATTCAGGGAAATGTAATAGTTGACCCTAATCTCTGGCCTTCTAGGACAGAAATGAAAGATTAATTTTGCTGAGTATGCCTGAGCCTAAAGATCCTGTGGCTTCTGTGTTGTTCATCGTTCTGAGGACCAAGCCCTCTCTGGGGTTCCTCTACCTCCTTCCAGGAAGCTCAGCACACAGCCTAGGAGGTGGTAGCCACCATCACTCATTTTCTCCCTTGGCATCCATCCTCTGTAAGAGTCACTGGAGAATGGCACATACTTTTTTGTCCCCTTATTATTGTAACTCCCTAGAACAAATTCATAATTTTTTTTAACTCAGAAATTTTATTTATTCTCACAAAGAAAAGCCAAAAAAAGAGAAGAGAAAGTTTCTATAAAGCCTTTCTCAACACTTCTCCCCACCACTTCCCTGACCCCCACAGCTAGCAGAACTTTTTCCCTTTCTTTCTCTCCCCACTTTTGCCACATTCCATCGCTTAAAAGATGTTATCGCATTTATTTGTTTCTGTCCCTTCCACTATACAGTGAGCATTTGGGGGAACAAATATTTTGTCTTGTTTGCCGTTATATTTTAAGCCTTGGTAAAACTTGAATTTTGATAAATGCTTAATGAATAAAGGAATGAATGTCATCAGGGATATTGACTTATAATTTTCCTTTTTTTAAAGATTTTATTTATTTATTTGACAGAGAGAAACACAGCTAGAGAGGGAACACAAGCAGGGGGAGTGAGAGAGGGAGAAGCAGGTTTCCCATGCAGCAGGGAGCCTGATGTGAGGCTCGATCTCAGGACTTCGGGATCATGACCTGAGCTGAAGGCAGATGCTTAATGACTGAGCCACCCAGGTGCCCTGACTTAAGATTTTCTTGTGTTGTTTTTGTCTGGCTTTGGTATCAGGGTAATGCTGGCCTTATAAATAAATTTGGATGTGTTCCTATGTCTTAAATTTTTTGGAAGAGTTTGAGAATGATTGGTATTAATTATTTTTTAAATATTTGGTATAATTCACTCATGCAATTATTTGGTACTGGATTTTTAGTTGTTGAAATATCTTTGATTACTTATTCAATATCCTTGCTTGTTATTGGTCTGTTCACGTATTCTATTACTTGGTGATTCAGTTTTGATAAGTTTTATGTTAGCCATTTCTTCTAAACATAGATATAAAAATCCTCAACAAAATACTAGCAAAGCAAATTCAAGAGCACATTAAAAGGATCATACACCATGCAAGGATGGTTCAGCATTTCCAAATCAATAAATGTGATACACTGTATTAACAGAATGAAGGTTAAAATTATATGACCATTTCATTATATGCAGAAAAAAACATTTGACAAGTTTGACATCTTTTCTTGATAAAACTCTCAACACATTAAGTATAGAAAGAATACACCTTAATATAATAAAGACCATATACAACTAACCACAACATCACATTTGATGGTGAAAAATTAAAAATCTTTCCTTTGGGGTCAGGAACAAGACAATGATAATGACTCTCACCACTTCTATACAACATAGTACTGGAAGCCCTAGTCATAGCAGTTAGGCAAGATAAAAAATAAAACACATCGAAATCAGAAAGGAAGAAATAAAATTATCGGCATGTAGATGACATGATCTTATTTATAGAAAATGCTAATAACTTCACCAAAAACTGTTAGAACTAATGAATGAATTCAGTAAAAGTACAAGATACAAAATCTATATACAAAAATCAGTTGCATTTCTATATACTAACAACAAACTTTACAAAAAAGAAATTAAGAAAACAATCCCAATTACAATAGCTTAAAAATCAAATACTTAGGAATAAATTTATCCAAGGAAGTGAAATATCATACACTGAAAATTGTAAGACATTGATAAAATAAACTACAGAAGATAAAAATAAATGGGAAGATAGTCTATACTCATGGATTAGAAGAATATTGATAAAATGTCTATACTACCCAAAGAGATCTACAGACTTAAGGGAATCCTTATCAAAATACAATGCCATTTTTTACATAATAGAAAAAAAACCCTAAGATTCATATGGAACCACAAAAGATCCCATATAACAAAAGCAATCTTGAGAAATAAGAACAAAGTTAAAAGCATCACACATCCTGATTTCAAATTATATTACACAGCTCTGTGGACCAAAATGTATGGTAGTGGCATAAAAATAGATGGATAGATCAACAAAAGAGAGAGCCCAGAAACAAATCCACACATTTATAGTCAATTTATCTTCAACAAAGATGCCAAGAGCACACAATGGGGAAAAGATAGTCTCTTCAATAAGTGGTATTGGGAAAACTGGATATCTACATGCAGAAGGATGAAATTGAACTCACCTCACACCATATGTAAAAACCAACTGCAAATAGATTAAAGGCTTAAATATAAGACTTGAAGCTATAAAACTGCTAGAAGATAACACAGGAAAATAATTTCTTGACATCAGTCTGGACAATGATTTTTTGGATATGATCCTGAAAGCAGAGGAAACAAAAGCAAAATTGGACAAAGGTATTGCATCAGAAAACAAACAAACATATTTTGCACAGCAAAGGAAACAGTCAACAAGGTGAAGAAACAGTGTGTGGAATGGCAGAGTATTTGCAAACTATATGTCTAAGAATGGATTAATGTCCAAAATATATAAGGACTCAAACAACTTAATAGCAAGAAACAAAATCCTGATTTAATTGGCCTAAATAGACATTTTTTTTAAAGACCTAGAAATGGTCAATGGACACATGAAAAGGTGTTCAACATCACTAATTATCAGGGAAATATAAGTCAAAACTATGAGGAGATATCACCTCATACCTGTTAGGATGGCTATTATCAAAAAAACAAGCGATAGTAAATCTTGGTAAGGATGTGGAGAAAAGGGAACCCTTATATGCTGTTGGTGGGAGTGTAAATTGGTATTACCACATGGAAGACAGTATGGAGCTTCCTCAAAAAATTAAAAATAGAACTACCATATATTTTTTTTCTTTTTAAAGAAGAAAAAAAAAAAAGAAAAAGGAAATAAAAAGAGAAAAAAGAGAGAGAGAAAAAAGAACTATCATATGATCCAGCAATCCCACTCCTTCCATATATGAAGGAAATGAAATTAGTATATCAAAGAGATATCTATACCCTCATCTTTACTGTAGCATTACCCACAATTGCCAAGGGATTGAAACAAAACTAAACAACCTTTGACAAAAAGATGTGATCACCCCCCCCACACACACACACACACAAACACAATCCCTCTACCCTCCCCAGGTGACTATCCTTTTAGAAAACTCTTGCTGGCCAGTCTTTAAAGGTGTTTCCACTTTCCTGTACAAAGGTCTATAGAGGGAAAGTGCATGTCTGTTCTATTTGCTTCGTGTCATGCAGCTAAATATATTCTCCTCCTCTGAGGTGGTAGAACACTCACTACTCAGGGATAATGTAAGTAATGAGCGATGAAAATCTCACCACTATTGACAAACTGCTCTACCAACTTAGAACAGACATTCACTTTCAGTGTCAGTTTTTTTAGGCAAATCTTGATTTAGACAAAATTATATCTGGGAGGAAGTAATTTCTCAAGCTTTCTTTGGATCCTCTAGCTAAGGTGCCTTTATCTTAGCCATTTTACTCAGCTAACAATCACATGCTGCTCTTCCTTTCTGTAAAAAAAAAAAAACAACAAAACAAACAAACAAACAAAAAACCCCAAAACTTGCCTAGCTATCAGGGCTTGCACTGTACTGCCCTCCTCGGAGTAGCTTTCCTGCATTCCCAGATGCTTAGAGTTGACGTCAATCTTTATTCTATTATACCTTTACCATAGAACTTTCAGTGTGTGTGTGTGTGCATGTGTATGTGTGTACATATAATATATGTGGATATGTTTTGAAAGGTTATAGGGCATAGACTTTGGAAGCAAAATGCCTCAGTTTGAATCCTGGCTCTAACATTTATCAGCTGGAGATAAATGACTGTGAGCTTGCTACTTTACTTCTCTGGACCCCAATTTACTCACTTGTAAAATGAATTTGTGTGGGATTTAAATGAATAAACACACATATTAGTGCTCAGCGCATATGTAATACATTTTATGTGTTAGCTGTTCTTTTCCAATGACTACATATGTATTTATTGTCTCTCTGTGCCATAGCAGATTGTAAGCTGTTAATTAAAAGGCAGTGGCGGTATCGATGGTATATAGTAGTGTGTGGTATAGATTAGGAACCTGAAAATTGTTGACTTCACTTCTGTATGAACTTTATTTCTCTAATCCCTGTATTCCTTGTCCTTGTGAATGGCATCCTTATTCTCTCATACTCCCAAGCCCCAAACTGGATTCATTCTTTGTTTCTTCTTTTTCTTTATTTTCTCTTCTAATACCTGTCTTTGATATACCTGTTCTTTCTGCTTCCGACTACAGTTCTATTCCTGAAGACCGAACATCCTACTGTGATAGCCCATAGGTGGTTTTCTTGGTTTCACTCTTGCCTCATTCTGCTGTCATGGCAACATTTAAGACATATAAATAAGGTCATGGTGCTACCTTGCTCAAAATCCTCTCATGTTTTCATTGTGCTTAGCATAATACCTGTTCCTCTTATCCTTCCCCACTAAACTTTCTATACCCTGATCACTGCCTGCTTCTCCAGCCTCTTTTTGCTCCCTTTGGCATTTTCTCTGCTCTTCCTATCTGTCCAGCTTCTCTCCACTTTACAGCCTATTCTTTGCAGAAAGAGTGCTGAAGGCTTGCCCTGTTTGGTTCTGGACTGAGGTGTTATAATGTCTCCATGTTATAGAAATGATGCAGTCACCCAAGTGCCTTGAGTTCTCTGTTGGTATCTTTGGCACAAACACACAAAAAATGAAGTCTTGGTTTTTGTTTTTGTTTCATAATCAGGGTACTCATTTTTTTGGCATTGAAAGTCCAAGCTCATTAGTGACTTTGGGGTGTTGAAATAACTAAACACAACAAAAGATCAGAGCTTTGAATGACATTTGTATTCATGCAGTTGTATTGAAACTTATTTCCTGGCTTACCACTGGTTATTTTTCTTCCTATCCCATTATTTGTTGCAGAGACTTGTTGCAATTATTGTAAATGTTTATTCTACTTATTAGAGTGATTACTTTGCATTTATGTCTCAGCAGTGTGCACACTGTAACTCACACAAAGTGTTAGCTGTTAAAACGACTGCTGGGCCCAAGTTAATTAAAAATACAGAGGAGGCTGAATCTTATTGTGGGTGCAGTATCAGGCTCTGTTTGGACAAGACTTTCTATATATTACGAAGTAGAAAATGCAAGAAATAAAAAAAGAAGAAAAGCACTGTATCTGGATAGAGCCACATGCTGGAACCATGGCTGCTAATTTTTATACAACAAAACAGATGGTTTGTGTTTAATTATGATTCTCCTTTTAAGAAATTTATATGCCAGTAAGCTCTATGCAGAATGTAGATTTTTGTGCCATTTCCAGATTTCCTTCTCTATAGTCCTACTCCCTACCCACATCCACCTTTTTTCTCTCTCCTCATGAAGGACAGTGTTAGCAGCAGCAACAGCACTTGAATTAACTTAATTAATTTTTTTTACATATTTGCAGAATGGTTCAAGGTCCATAGCAAGGTGAATGTTTTTAGACTGTGCATGCATTCTCAAACTGCAGAGATCACCCAAGGGTAAAAGTCCTGATTGCAGAAAGCCATTAGGATCCTCCTCTTTCTCTTTCTTTAAAAAGACAGGTGAACCGTAGGTTTGCTTATTATGAAAAACTTGAGATCTTTTTTACTGTGTACATTTAGAGGGAATTTCAACATGTATGTTTTGGGGAGTTAAATTGTGATAGCAGGTATTTCTATGCATGCTTGGATGGACTGTTAGTATTTAAACCAAATTTGTGATCATCAGTTGATGGCACATTTTCAAATGTGATAATATCATCAAAAATGATAATATCATCCTTATTTTCAAATGTGATAATATTATCAAAAATGATAATATCATCCTTATTTTTTAAAATCCTAATGTTGGCTTTTCATGTACCTAAAAAGAATTTTTTTAATTCAAGGTAAGTTAAAATTCACTCCAGTTTTTGTTGGAGGAGAACTATTATTCTCTTCTTTACCCTTCTCTTCTTAATGGGTAAAAAACAAAACAAAACAAAACAAAAACAAAAACAAAAAAACAAAAAAAAAAACCTCACGAGTTATTGAGAATGACAAAGATTGATTAAGGTTGTTAATTAATTGTATATTTTTTAAAGATTTTATTTATTTATTTGACAGAGAGAAACATAGCTAGAGAAGGAACACAAGCAGGGGGAGTGAGACAGGGAGAAAGCAGGTTTCCTGCCGAGCAGGGAGCCGGATGTGGGGCTCCATCTCAGGACTCTGGGATCATGACCTAAGCCTAAGGCAGACGCTTAACAACTGAGCCACCCAGGTGCCCTGTTAGTTAAATGTATTCAACAATGTAGAAAAAAAATTCTGAATTTCCTGTTTGGGTGTTGATAGTATCAGTAGCTGATAATGTTACTATTAACTGAGGTAGGGAATAGGAGGAAGAAGATGTGTACAGACCAATACTAAGCAGGGATTAGTTTATAAATCACTGGGTTGGAACTGCTCACCAGGTGTTTAGATAAATATCTAAGTAATGAGGGCAATCACTCATCCTGTTGGGGCCAGAGTTTATTTGACACATCTAATTTGCTAGATCATGGTCTTTTCCTCCCTTTCATTTCCTCCCTTTACATTCTGTAACCCATCCAAAAGTGTGCAAGAAGATGATATTCCCTGGTATGAGAAGATAACTTTGGTCAGACACCTACTTAGGAGCTATGGTCACTTATTAGAAACTCCAACATGAGTCTGGAGTTTAAAAGTCAAAGCTGGTCTTCCAGGTTTAATTGTTTTAGACACATTTCCACAGGATGGTAGGTGGCAAAAGAGAAACTTGGAAAAACCATCAGTTCTACTCATATAGTTTATTAGTGTAAGAAGATATGAAGCAGTGTGGGAAAAGATACATCTCAGCTAATACTTTCTCCCTTCTGTTCCCTCATGGGCTATTGTCAGGGAGGTTGCTATGGTTAGGAATCCATTTGTGGTAAGCAATCATCCAGGTCACAGAAAATTGTAAGGATAAATACATCTGTTGAATGAATTATTACCAAGTAATATTTCATTAAAGAACAGACTTTTTATGGGTTAACTGACAGAAGAGAGGCACTTTGCAGGTGTATTACTCGAGACGCTGCAAGTATAACCTCAAAAATTGTGTTGGACTATTGGAAAATGCACTGTAATGGAGGGAAGGGATTGATAGGAAAACAGTGGGACATTCATTCATTCCATAAGAGTAAAGGGATAAAAAGTAGCCAGGGGTACATTTTTTCCCAGTCTTACTGATTTAGCTTCTGGGATATTTTTATTTTCTTTTGAAGTTCTATCTTAAAAATAAAGAATATGAAAAATTATTATCATCAGAGGAGGCAATAAAACATTTGAGGCATATGACTTTCTCTTTTTGATAGTGTTTATAAGCATTTCCCATTGGAAGTATCAATATAATAATAGAGGGTTGTTATGGTTAGTTATTGTTTTTGATGTTTAATGGAGACAAAAATATGATGCTTTGTTTCAAAATACTTAACATATATCTAGGATACAGAAATCCTTTATTATATGTGTGATTAAATGTTTTATATATTTACATAAATGAAATCAAATAATTTTAAGAATCACAGCTTTTTAGAGCCATTAGTTTAGGACTATGACTCTTTTCATTGATTATGCAACTTATTTTTCTAACTATTATCATAATAATTCACATTTTTCTGTACATTTTTAACAACTGCTTTTCTAGCATTTATAGAGCTAACACCAGTGAAATGCAAAATTGGAGACGCCTACTCTCTAATATTGGATTTTTTAACACAAATATTGATGTTTGCATTTAATCAAGCTAAAAAAATTTAATCATTTTTATGTTTAGCTTGTATTTCAAATTCTAGACAATTTCTCATTAATATGTTTATTATACTTAAAAGGATTCCAGTAGGATAACTTAAAAAACCTCTATTTGATGGTATATATATATATATATATATATATATATATATATATATATTTAATTACAGAGATATCCTTGAACCCATAAGGCATGACAGCAAAGCAGGTCAATTTCTTAAACAACAGTATTTCATTCAGTACCTTGGTGGTTGTAATTAACGTTTCTGTTTAGTTCTAATTATAGTTTTTGTATCGCAGCCATTATGCTAATGGTGTTATTCAGTAGTATGTGAGATTGCATTCATTATCACTGGTGAATTAAACCTTTATTAAAGAAAAATTCCCGCAGGCCTCATTCTGGAGTTAAGTAATTATTCATTTGGTTTTATCCTAGCAATTAGCTTATATACTGTAGCACTCATTATTGAGTTTCTATACCTCACTGAATGAAATTAACCCACCATGGTAAATAAATGCCTAACAGCTCCCAAGCTCACAATGTGTTGCTTTTAAAGCATATTATTATGTAACAAAATAAGGAATCAGAATGCATTGAAGCAGCATTCTGGCTTCCAACAAATAATGTACTTACTGGGAAGACTATGTTGGACATTTTGTATTTAATTCAGCATTAAAAAAAATGTAGTTGAAGCCCTCCAACGCTAAGTTCACCTTTGTGGGTGTATGTTTTCCTTTGTTTAATTTCATTCCATTACTTGCTTGCTTGTTGAATTATGTTACTATGCCCATTTGATGTTGATAAAAGCCTTTTTCAATAGCACAGACTCTAAATAGAAGATCCAATTAAATCTCCATTCCAAATATATTTAGAGAAGGCGAGATCATCCAAGTCTTTTTTAGCTGGATAAAATCTTGAGCTGTTCATTATAAATCATTAGAATTTATTTGATTTATAGTTTTAATAAAATTATCTCAAAATTACTTCTCTGTTTTAACATAGCCATTCACACCATCCACAGTCCCACCTTCTCACTGTCCTGTAGAAAAAAGACTACTCATATTTTCAGGTTTCCACATCCATTATCAGCTGATGTTACTTTTTGAGAGAAAGTGTCTCCCATTACCTTTTCTCTTCTTTGAAATTCCGTTAAACTACTTACTCTGCCTTCTCTGTTTTTTCCAGACTTCACATCGTTCATAAAATACCACAAAGTAAAGCATAGAATGGAGACTTTTGGGTCACAGCTGCCTCTTTTCAGTACCTCTGGAGAATGTTATCACCTTTCTCTTTATGCTGATCGCTATATAGTCTATATATTAAGGCACAACCTCAAAAATAGCAGTATAAACTTTGTTTATTGCGGCCATGATGTATCTGGAAAGATTGTGTTAACAACTTCCTATAATTTATGTTCTTGACTAGAAATGCCATTTAGTGAAAATGAATTGAGATATTTCAGGATTTAGTTGTTTCCACTCCTAGTCTAGCTCAAATGTATTTTTGAGAAGTTAAAAGTCTCATAGAACTTTTATCATCTTGAAATTAGTTTGCTCATTTTAGCATAACCCTCATTTCTTTAATGCCTGTTTTACAATCAGGATATTCCTTTTGGTCCTGTATTATTGCTCAATATTTGTGAGGCAAATTAATAGTTCTGGTATTTCTGAATGCCTTGCTTCGTAGTAGATAAATATTGCATGGTAACCATATATTTCTTGCACGTCAATACAGGCATTGAAATAATTAACATTATAGCAATACCTATAAACTGTTACAGAGAATCTTATATGTTAAATTAATCAAGTATCAGGCCTGCCCCTTGTGTCCCCATCATGGCTACCTCACTTCTGCTGTGGCAAGGACAGTCCACACTGCTGAAGACTGTACTTCTAGAAGCACGAGTGTTTCGAGGACTTGCTCCTATAGTTCCCCCTCTGCAGAATCAGGAAAGAGTAAAGAAGGACTGCCACTGTAGTCCACCAAAAAGCCCACTCAAGCCTCGGGCCCTCC
The DNA here is from genome assembly GCA_004023965.1 of Spilogale gracilis. Taxonomy (NCBI): domain Eukaryota; kingdom Metazoa; phylum Chordata; class Mammalia; order Carnivora; family Mephitidae; genus Spilogale; species Spilogale gracilis. The sequence goes on from PITA01012292.1 coordinate 45,795, forward strand.
CTAACTGGCCAACAACACCTACAGAAATCTCTAGTGCCGTGTCTAACCCTGTACACATTCACCTCAACCTGGACCTCTGGGAGTTTAGGATGCTTCAGCCCTCTTCAGAGAGTCACCTCACCACTGAGAGCTCACTTTATAGACTAAACTCATGTTGCCTGTGCTACAGATATAAAATCCACCCCCAGCAGGAAAATAAATAATAAATAAATAAATAGATAGATAGATAGATAGATAGATAGTACTAAGGCAAAAAAATCTTTTTTTTTGACATTTTATACAATTTTAATTTATTTCAGGCCATGCTCAGAAGTCTCAAGGGAACATACTAGATTTTTGTTTGGGTCTCTCTGCTCAGTGGCTTTGACCCACTGAGCCTCCCAGGTGCCCTATTTATTTATTTATTTATTTATTTATTTATTTATTTATTTATTTTTTGAGAGAGAGAGAGAGAGAATGAGATACAGGGAGAGAGAGAGAAGACATGAGATGGGAGAGGGTCAGAGGGAAAAGTAGACTCACTGCTGGCAGGGAGCTCATTGCAAGACTTGATCCCAGAACTCCAGGGTCATGACCTGAGCCTAAGGCAGATGGTTAACTGGCTGAGCCATCCAGACTGCCCCTAAGAATCACTTTTTAAATCACAGTGATTAAGGGTGGATCCATCAATATCTCCATGTTAATAATCATAGAAAGATCATCCTTTAATATCTAAAAGTGGCCTTTAATTGCAGGTCTATTGGTGTTTGTATTTTATACATTATCTAATGTTTCTGTATGTGAGCATCTCTTATTTCATCTGTGGCACTTATTTTTCCAGATCTAAGCACTATTTGAGATCAGCTTTTGGGGCAATCTCTTGGGCATTATCTGGGGCTCCCCGCACGTGGCCCTCCTCCTCCCTCCTCTTGGGAACCTTTGTCAGGCTGCTGTGTGACGACATCATCCTGGTTCTGCCCAGAGTTTTTGCTTCATTTGCCCCATGATAGGCCAGAGCACTGGGGCCCCCCCTGCCTGGTGTGAATGCCTACCTAATAATGTTAGGAAAGAAGAGGAAGAAAACGAAGAGGGGACTCCCTGTATTCATCACTTGGCTCTGCCACTTAACATCAGTGTGACTTGTGAATGTTACTTTACCCATCTGTTTTCCAGAATCTTCTTCCTTAAACAGAAGTAATGAATGCCTCTCAAGAGTTGCTAGGAAGATCAAATGAGTTTGATAGGTTGGTCTTAAGCCCTTAGAACAGTGACTAGCATATAGCAATTTCTCCCAAATGATAGAAGTTTATAATTATAGTCATCATTATTATTTTAAAATTTAAGCGACATGCCCAAAATGCTGTATCTTAGACCATGTGGCAGCGTCAGCACCTATGGCGTCTACCCCTGGGGCTGTACTTTTTCCTCTATGTACCATATCATTTGTGATGAACACTTAACAAAAAATACAGCTCATCGTGTGCATTTTTAGCTAATACTGTCAGTATGATCTGTTGCCACCGGGGACCAGCCTTGGCAGAGATGTGGGTCTCTAACCACGGGATGTCTGGCAGGCGAAATAATGACATGGACACAGAAATCTGATGCAAGCTGACAGACCCAAGGTCAGTCTGCAGAGACCTATGAAGCAGGCTCAGGCTCACGCTCTGGCTTTTTAGCATTGGCTTTCTAGCTCTAACTCTCTAGCTCAGGCTTTGGCCCTCTTGATTTGCTTCTGTCTCTCTTTGAAGGCTCTCTTGCTCTCTCCTCACAGGCTCTCTTGCTGCCTCTGCTTTGTCTCTCTCAACTGACAAGGGCCCCAGTCTTTTATTATTCCCAAGTGAGGAAGTTGGGTGGTGCAGTTAAATCTTTAACGGCTTTTGCACCCGGCCTAGAGACAGGATTAGTATTGTTACTGTAGGGTACAGAGTGATTGCTTAAACTCACAGTAGTTGAGACCATTGAGGCACAGGGATCAAGAAATACAGATAAGAGATACAGAGATATGATTACCAGGAGGAGGATTAAATGGAACTATATGTCTTGAATAAGCACACAAAGGACATATTGCCCTGACCCACAGGGTATGTGGCTTTCCGGATTCTAGGTGGGGGAAAGCCCAGAGGGACTTTCATTCACATTCACGGGTACCTCCACCAAAGTTTCTGATGGCCTGGCAGGTGCGGCTCTCGCACCATCCCTGACAGTGATCAGTCATTGGCATTGAATCATTTAAATATTAATTACTCCTATTGTACTCTAGAGAGTTCTCTATTCTTGCTATGATATTTTGTCTCCAACAACATTTGTCTATATTTTGAGTCAGACTGAAACTGTGTTACTCTTCACTTATAAGATCTAGAATTCTTGCCTCATTTGATTCTGTTGAAACTAAGACTCACCTTATCATCATTATCTAATATTTATCAAATGGTTTTTATATTAGGAATTAGGAGACAGAGTCCTATACTCTAGGAGGTTACATTGTATTTGGAAAAAATAACAAGCATATATGTTCCAAATATCCCTAGTCATCATTAACCTATAAATATAATTGAAATCATATTCATGTTAATACACAAATTTCCCCTAATTATGACCTGAGCTGATTTCAAGGAGTTCCATATTTTCAAGAAATCTCACCCAGTATTTTTTTTTCTCACCCAGTATTTTCCTGGGAATCCCTAGAAGGACTTTATAGATCCTCACACATGAACATTTGTTTTCTCCTTTCATATTCTTATTTCCCTTGAGGAAAGCTCAGGCTCTTATGCCATTCATTGCTGCTGTACTGTCTATGAAACCTGGTGGTCAGAAGCTACAAAACCCAAGAGGTACCAAACATGCTGTATTGTCTGAGCCAGAATTTTGTATTTTGTGCCTTAACGAGAGGACTGTCTTCCTTGCTAATTATGTATTGTGACATTCTTATGAGCTGGTACTTAGGCTGCAGGTTTTTGGCCTGTGAATCATGATGCTGTGTAGCGAGGTCCACCAACTCTGGCTTCAGGGCTGAAAAATAGATGTAGACTGTCAGAATGCAGGGGTCCGCAGTGTCTCCATCCAGCATCTTGAGTGTATATGGTCTTGCACCTGCTGGTGTCCAGACAAGACAGACGTTCTCTGGCCATGAGGGCTGCTGCCCATCTCTTCTCAAAGGCTGTTGAAACGCCTACTCCCTAACCTCCAGTCACAAATGGCCTTCTCAAATGTGCTCTGAATGTGTATCAGGCTTTTCCCATTCTTCTCCTTTTATCTAAAACAACAGTAATTAGGGCCAGTACTTATTGTACACTAATTCCATTCTTGGTACTGTTCTAAGTAATTTACAGGTGTTTACTTACATAATTCCCCCAAATAACTCCAAGAGATAAGTGTTATCATTTTTCCCATTTTTAAAGACTAATAAACGGAGACACACAGTTTAAGAAATTTGCCTATGGTCACACATTTAAAGGTGCAGGGTCAGGACCTGAACCCAGGCAATGAGATGCCAGAGTCCTCCATTCTTTGATATCTCAGTAAGGGACCCATAGCTTTCTGCATGGCTAACTCTGTCTCTCTCTAATCCCTCCATAGCATCTCTGCTATCTGGAATTATCAAGTTTACCTTTTTTGTGTGTGTGTGTGTGTGGTTGTTTCTTGTATAGTATTTCCTATGTTCTAGGGGATGTCCTAAGTGCTTCACATAGACTAATTCACACAATCCTCAGACTTATTAGGAAGGTATATTATATTTTACAGATAAGACAGTCAAAGCTTACAAATGTCAAGTAATTTGCCCAAGGACAGATAGCTAATAGCTCTTGTAGCCATAATTGAAACTCATGCAGCTGGGCTCCAGAGTCTATGCTACTAACCATGCAACTTCTACTCTTCAGTGACAGGAAGGACCTGCTTCTTTAAGATTTCACCTGGATTCCCAAGCCTTAGACCTGATGGGTGCTTAATATTTCCTAAAATGTTAAGTAAATGAATAAATCCTTCTTTTCATCTATCGACATCCAAAGTATAAGGTCTCATTCCAATAACATTTTACTTCCCTTTCCCCGATCCATCTCTTCTCACTTTCCGGTGCCCTAAATTATTTCACTGTGCCCTTGGAACTGCCCATCCCAGCCACCCAACCCTGACTTTCATATAAACGTGGCTCACCCCTGAAGGTGCCAGTTCTCTTGTAGGCTTTTCAAGTATTGGCTCTTTGTTTTCTTAAGAGCCAGAAGACTCAGAATAAGATAAGGGATTGAAATGTTTCTGACATCCCACTTTTGTTTGTAGACCATAAGTCTTTCTTATAAAAGATTTTGCTTTCAGAGTTCTGTGTCATTTGACCATACTGCTCACACCCATGTCTGTGTCACTCGTTTATATATCCTAAGTTCCCAACAGAGTGTATGGTACTCAGTAAATATCCACCTCTGGTTTTTCGCATATCTTCCCCTTCTCAGCAGAGAGGCGTTTCTTCTTTATAGGCTCCCTTACTCATGTGCCAGTCAGTTCTTGTTAATAGGCCCCTGGAAGGATAATAGTCTGCCAGTTCATCAGAAAATGCCTAAAGGTCAGTTTTGGCTTAAGTTTAGTTGGGACATGAATAAAAAGCCTTAGTAGAAAATAGTGTAATCCCCCCAAAAGTGGTCTAAGATAAACATCAAATATCATCAATTGATTTATCAAAGATAGCAGGAAGGACATTCAGACCCTTTTTTCCACTTTATGAACATAGCCATATTTCACAAAAACAATGTCTTTTGATTGGAGTATGATCTTACTGTTTATTTTCTCCTGTACTTCTTGTCTTTAGAGTGTTTAAATGAAAGGAAGAGGATATAGGGTAATCCTGATGGCATAGAAGCTTCAGTGAAGCCAGCTGTCTTCCCAGACACCAGGTTTCTGTCTTTCCTCTATTGTGAGACTCCTCTCGACTTAAATTTTATTTAATGTCATATAAAGCCTTTTAAATTGTAAAAGGCTCTTCAAGTAAAAGGTCACTGTTATTGTACTAATAGGAATATAATTAAAGAGCAGTAGGACTCAGTACCACTGATCTGAGACAGATCCTGGGGTCTGCTGGAGAGGGAGGCTCACCCTCTCAGTTTGCTTTTTTCCCCTCTCTGGCTCATAAGGTTTCCTATAACTGATTTAAAGGAAAAAAATGAGGAAATTTCTCTCTGTGCAGCTTAGACTAAATCTAGTCTAACAGAAGATACCTGGAATCTGCCTTTTTGGACCTTTCAAGACAATTAGCGATTTATTCATTTTTTTTCAGGCTAGAAAGAATGCACTGATACACACTTTTATTTTTATTTTATTTTTATTTTTTTTTAAGATTTTATTTATTTGACAGAGAGAAACACAGCTAGAGAGGGAACACAAGCAGGGGGAGTGAGGGAGGGAGAAGCAGGCTTCCGGCCAAGCAGGGAGCCTGATGTGGGACTCAATCCCAGGTCTCCGGAATCATGACCTGAGCCGAAGGCAGTCGCGTAACCAACTGAGCCACCCAGGCGCCCCCTGATACACACTTTTAGTCCCCAGACTCTTTCTGCCTTTGAGTGGACTCAGAGAGGGACTATACTGAAATTCACACTGCCCACTCTTACTGCTAATCACTTAAGACTTAGTAATGGTTTGATCACTTTCTGAATTCATGATAAAGTCAATTTACCCATAAATTAATCTGATTTCACATTGTGATATAAATCTTCCACTCTTAACAGAGAACCTGTGTGCTTCCTGCCATGCTGGGAGCTTAAGTAAGGAAAAGGAGATTGATTTGGAATTTCTTTTTTATGTCAAACAAATAGGCTAATACATCATTCCTCACAAGAAATGTCTATGCCTCTGTTACTTCCATCCATTACCCTGCCCTCCTCTTGCTCTCATAGATGCACAGCTTAGTTCATGTTCCAGTCTGAAGTTCTTCCACTCACTTGTGCCCTAGATCCAGCCTCATCTCACCTGCTTCATGATATTGCTTCAGTAATTCTCACCTCTCTCTCCAAATCATAAGTCTTCCTCTTTTTACTGGCTATTTTCCATCAGTATACAAATATGCTGCTCTTTCTCCCTGGTTAAAAACAAACAAAGAAAATACAAACAAGCAGACAAAAACACTTTGTCAGTTACTACTTAGTTTGCAGCAAAATTTCTTGAGTTATCTACACTTATTGTCTTTGATTCCTCTCCTCTTATTCTCTTTAAATCCACTGTCATTAGGCTTTCACACACATAACTTCTGCCATCCCTCCACCCAAACTGTTCTTGTCAAAGCCACTAATAACCTCCATTTTGCTATTCCAGTTATCATCTTACTTGGTCTACCAGAAGTGTTTCCAGGATCTTGTCAGTCACTCCCTACTCTTTAATAGACTTACTGTTGTGGTTGTTTAAAAATATCTCTTGGTTTCCCTCCTGTCTCTTGTTTTTCCTTATCAGTCTCCTTTGCTGATTCCCTGTCTTTTCCCTACCATCTTACTGTTGCAATTCCCGAAGCCTCAGTCCTTAGACCTCTTTCCTCCTCTGTTTATACTTACTATCTTCGTGATCTCTTTCATGTCATGGTTTTAAATATCACATGTATGCTGACCACTCCCAAACTTCTCTATCTAGTCCTGATCCCTCTCCCAATTCTAGGGTTGTCAATATCTTCACTCAGAGGTCTAATAAATTCTCTGTGTGCAACATATATCCAAAATAAACTCATTTTCTGGTTCAAATTGGCCCTACCTATATACTTCCCATCTTTATTAATGACAATTGCATCATCTGCTCTAAGGCTCTGAATTTTAGGGACATCCTTGACTCCTCTCCTTCTCTCAGTCTCACATCTAACCTGTCAGAAAATCCTTTTGGCTGTACCTTCATCATCTCATTTGGATAACTGCCATAGCATCTTCACACGCTGCCTCTCCCTGCCACAATCTGTTTCCAACACAGCAATCAGAATGATCTGTGAAAAATGTGTCAGGTTATGTCTTTACTCTGGCCAAAAATCTTCATTATTTTCCGGACTCTACTCAGTAAAGATCAAAAGTCTTTCAAAGCGTAGATTATCTTCCCCACTCTGCCCCACACCAAATACTCTGTCTCATCTCTTACTGTTTTACTCCTCACGCATACAGTTCCCATCACACTGGCTGCCTTGTGTTTCCTTAAATGCAGAAGCCAAGCACCAACCATTTTTCTTCCTAGAACATTTTCTACTCACATATTCACCTGGCTAACTTTCCTACCTCCTTCAAGTCTTAGTTCAAATGGTACCTTCTCAATTCTGAGTATTCTGACTACTTGATTGTGCAACACCCTCTCTTGATTTCTGTACCCCTTATCCACTTTTCCTTACTCCACCATTCTTATTGCTACTTTCCACACTTACTACCTTCTATCATGGCTATTTTTTATTTGCTCCCTCAGAGCCATTCTCCACCCTGCTTTGTGCCCTGGGATGATGAAGTATATGAACTGCATCAACAGCTCCCTGGTCCTTTGGTTTTCAGTTGTGTGTAATTAACGGGAGGCAGCAGCACTAGATCAGAGGGCAAAAGGGCAATCAGGCTGGGGTGTTTATTTCCCAAGATCCTTCCCTGCAGTGTCTCCATCCATTGGCTTCTTTGCTCTACTGAAATTTATAAGTCCTGTATTATGGCCCTTTATGAGTTTTAATAACTATGCCTTTTACTGGTTTCATCAGGCCTACTGGTATAACACCTCCCTGAATTTGTTAGCCATGGGATTATGCACTAGCCATTGTTGGTTTCCTTAAACCTGGACCTTACCTTTTTTAAGTCATCTTTTTTTATTAAACTTTTTATTAAGTATGTCATCTAGTTCCTATCTGAGATCCTTACTGAAAAACATGCTCATATAATTATTTATCATATTACTTATTGTCTGTACCCTGTAACAGTGATCTTTTTCTGTTTTGTTCACTGATGCATCCCCAAAATGTAAAGCAGTGCCTAGCACATAGTATATACTCAGTATGTATTTATTGTTGGTATGCATATGCAATTTGTTGGTATGAATATGCAAATTAATTAAGGATTCTTATCATGCCTTTTCTCCTCTTCTACTAATGTGGTTCTCAATACTCTTATTTAGATATTCTCCCAAATTTAACATCATAGCGTATCAGTGTCGGAAGAGATTTCTGTGGACATCTACTCTCTTAGTCAACATTCCTGAAAGGGGGTTATCTGGCCATATAGCTTGTGAGAGCACAGTATTGCCTGTGACAATATTTTCACTTCCAAACATCACTAATTATTAAATAATATGTCATTATGCTCTTTCTCTCTCTGAAGCTCACATCGTTTTCTCATAATTCTGATAATTCTACATAAGTCTACCTTCTGGAGTTACAGGGTCAAATCTCTTACCTATCCTTCCCTCTGGTACTCTTGATAACATGTGTAGATAGCTAACATGGCTCTCTGTGTTTTTACTTTGCTTGAAGGTAAGTGTCTCCAGCTCTTTTTCAATCATCAGTCTACAGTATTCCATGGAATCCTCCTTTGGTCATGTTCCTCTTGTTAAAAATTCCACAAAAGTATAATGGATAGAATTGAATATATCATTTCAACCCAAGAAGAAATAAACCAAAAGGCATCTCCTTTGATCAGATTATTGCACTTTTGTTAGTGTAAAATAAGCACTAATTAATTGAACATTATTATTGTTGTTGTTACCTTTTAAAAGATTATTTGAGTGAGAGAGAGAGAGAGAGAGAGAGAGAGAGCATGAGTGAAGAGAGGGGCAGAGGCAGAGGGACAGAGGATCTCGAGCAGACTCATATCAGCATGGGGCTCCATCTCACCACCCTGAGATCTTGACCTAAGCTAGAACCAAGAGTCAGACACTTAACTGACTACACCACCCAGGTGTCCCTGTTGTTATTATACCTGTCAGGAGACAAGGAACAATTGCTCCCAGGTTGTATGATACATGCTGCACAATTCTTTCACTCACGGGGCTTGTTGTCTAATAAGAGGGAGCTGGGCAAAGAAACAGCAAAGATGATGCTATGTCCCAGCTGGTAGGATGGCAAGGTGCATGAGTACCATTCACAGCTACTTCAAAGGACTGATTCACTGAAGCAATGTTTGTGCAGTGAAAAGAATGAATTGGGTCAGCCTAGGTTTTAATTCCAGTTTATTCAATATTATCAATTGGTTTACTTTTTTGAAAAGCTGATGAACATAACTATATTTCAGTTGTTTCAATGTGTGCTTCTCTGTAAATGAGGTTGTCTTATTCAAATTCATTAACCATTTGTAGTTCTTCAGTTAATTTCTTGATTTTTTTTACTATTTCTCTGTTAGCCTTTTCTATTGATTTGTTAGAACTCTAAGTATCTTCTGTAGATTAATCCTTTGTTACATAGCTTGCAAATATTTTCTTTTTACTATTTGTGTATTATTTGATATCCTGTATTTTCATTATCATTCTATCCAATAAACATTCCAATTTCAATTGAGATCTATCTATCGATAGATCACTTATCATTGATCATTTACCTATTTTATTGATGGATCATTTGGAAGTACATTGTTTAACTCCCAAACAATATTTGCAGATTTACTGTTTTGGTTTTTTTTTTAATTATATTGATTTCTAGCTTAATTTCACTGTGGTCAGAAAACATACTTTGAATTATTTTATCACTTTAACAAGTGTTGAAATTTGCCTTATGGCCTAGAATATAGTCATTTTTGGTAAATGTGCTATGCACAGTTTCGAAAGAATGTGCATTTTAGACCAAATTTGTTAATTATGTTTTTCAGATATTCCATAGTCTTGCCAATTTTTATATAAATATTCTATCAATTATTGAGATAGAGTTTTAAAATCTGTTATGGTTATGGATTTGTTTCTCCTTGGGTTTTATCAATATTTTTACTTTATATATTTTAGTAGTAGCATATAAATTTAGAATTTCTGTATCATACTTATGGACTGGCACTTTTTTATCATTATTTTATCCACCATACCTATGTAATGCTCCTTGCCAAACAATTATTTTGTTTCATTTTATTCTAATTACAGTACAGTACTTTTTTTGGTTAATGCTGAATGGCATATCTCTTTCCATGTATTTCCCTTTAAGCTTTGCATGTCCTGATATTTACAAGGTAGCTTTTGAAAGTGTTTTGAAATTTGTTTTTGTTTTTATCCAGTCTGACAATATTGGTTAGCTGCATTATTTATGCTAATTTTATTTCATATATCTTGCCATATGTTTGTGTCTAAATCTCCCTTCTCATTGCTCATCTTCTATCTGTTCCACTTGTTCTTCATTCACTTTTACCTCTATTCTTGAATCATTTGTGGTTGTTTTTACTTTTTTTCAGTTTTATTCTCTATCCTTTGTTAGTTATCCTGTCTTTTCCATTTTCTCTGTGGTTATTTTAGAGATTACAACATAAATATTGTCTTGTTAATATTTAATCTCAATGACTCAACACTTCTCAGAGTGTAATGTGTTAGAATACTTCTAATCTGCCTTGTGATCTCGAGTGGCAATTTTTAAAATTCTAAATATGTTATATAACATTATTCTTATATAGTCAGTATTAGTTTTCTGCGTGTGCTTTTTTTTTTACATCTTGGTTTTGTCTTTTAAGGAATTCATTATCTATGTTTAGCTATGATTTTCTTTGAATTTATATTGCTTGGGTTTCCTGGTGCTTCCTGAATTTCTGGTTTGATTTTTTTCATGACTTTGGGAAAATTTGTGCATTTCGTCTCATTCCATCTCTTCTTTCTTCTGAGCTTCATGACCTATATGTTACACGGCTGCATTTTTCCCAAATGTCCTTGCATTCTTTTCTGGGAATTTTATTATTTTATTTTATTTTATTATTTTATTTTATTTTATTTTATTTTATTTTGCTTCTTTTGGTGTTTGGGTACATATTTTCTGTGACACACACACACACACACACACACACACACACACACCTCTATCCTTACATATGTATTTCTGATCTAGCTCTAGTGATTAATATATTCTCATTTGGGAGTAAAACAAATTGATTTTATGTTAATAATCTCCAGCTCTCAGGTATCAACTGCTGGCATCCCTTTCCCTGCTGAAAATCCATTTACATTGATTGGGTCTCAGTGTTTCTGTCACTTCCAGTTCATAAACCACTTCACTCTAGTTTGGTAAGACTTTCACCAACTAATTTTATACTTTTACTCTCAGAAACTAAGACCCTGCTTTTCTTGCAGAGTGTTGACAATGGCTCCAGTGGCTTGCACTGTATTTTCAGTTCTCCATTCACTTTTCTGGGCATCTACAATCCTAATATTGGATAGGAGTCTGGCTTGGTAATGCAATGATATCCTTATTTGTATTCCTGTGTCAGGTTTGATCTGTGTGTCTGTCATTCCAACTAATTGTTATAGACTCATTATCTATGGTGAGGTCTTCGAAAGGGCTCACTGAAGAAGGGTTCACACTCAAGTAGTTCACATAGGTATTGATGGCCCCTTCACTATGCCTTCTCGGTATCTCTTGGTTGTTAGTGTCTTAATATATTCCCCTAATGTTCAAATCTGTGTTCATGATCAGTTTGAAGGTTTGGGACGAAACCAGGAAACATATCCATCCTGTGCCCCCCATTTCCTGAATCTATCTGTGTGCCTTGATCTCATGGAAACTGGGGATATAAGAAGGCACTCCTTCTTTTGCCCTTGGAAGTTCTCTACCATGTAGCTTTTCATCTCATTGTTCTTTTCTTTGCTCCAGTAGTATAGAGGAAGGTCAGGCATGTGCTGTGATGAGTACTGGGTGTTATATACAACTGATGAATTGTTGAACACTACATCAAATACTAATTATGTACCATATGTTGACTAACTGAACATAATAATAGAAAAAATAGATGAACAGAAATGGCAACCAACAAATAGTGCCTAATAGATGACCAACTAGGAAACAAAAAGTCAACTTCCCCTTTTTGAAGGGACCTCCATAATTTACAACCAGTTCTTCAGAATCTTTCTCATTTAACTTTGGGGAGGTTTCCACAAGGAGGTAAATAGAGGGAAAAATTTTCCTTCAGTGGTATTCCCCCTTCATTTCTCCCAGTGGTGCTGGCATTCATACAGTGAGGTGAGCATTGAGGAGAATTAAGAGCTGGTTCCATAGCATACATCCCTCAGCAAGCCTCAACAGCTTGTAGCTTTCTAGACTTAGAATGTTGTGCATCAGCTTCTCGTTTCTACTAATTTGCAAATCTTAATTTCCAATTTTGCCCTTTGGCTCCTGATGGGATCCCCCTATATACAGAAACACTATATTTTTAGTGACCATGTCACAAGGGTTTATATGGAGCTTAAAGTCCTGTTAAAAGCCCATTTATTACTTGTATAAACTGTGTGCTTGTCAAACTATTTATTTCACACCTTTTGTTTAATAATTGATTTAAAAATAAAATGTAGGGGTGCCTGGGTGGCTCAGTCGGTTAAGCTCTGCCTTTTGCTCAAGTCATGATTCCAGGGTCCTGGGATTGAGCCCTGCATTGGGCTTCCAACTCAGCTGGGAGTCTGTTTCTCCCTCTGCCTCTGTCCCTCCCCACTGGTTTGCGCGCTCTCTCTCTCTCTCTCTCTCTCTCTCTCTCTCTCACTGTCTCTATCAAATAAGTAAAATCTTGAAAAATAAAAAATCGAATGTGAAACTTTCTTCATTGAATACTCTTCTTATGTAATTCAAATAGCATATGGAAAAGTGTATAAAGATTAGCATTTAAATATCCTTTCTCCTTTTCCTTTACATGTCATCTTTAATATGTTGTCAATTCTTGTTTAATTTTTTGGGTACTTACACAGGCTGGTTAGTATCACAGATGTAATGAAATGGGGGAAGGACAAAAACAAAATAATAATGTCGTGATTTTCTTCCATCTGTATCTGTATATGTATCATACCGTACATTGGGACTTTATAACTATTCCTATTTAACATTATAATATGATTTTTACTTGTAAACTTCCAAGAAGTTGGGGGAGGACTTGGACCTGAGCTATCCAGAGTGGTAACCAATTAATTAAAGATTTAAAAATTAGAAATTCTGTGCCTTGGTCACACTAAATACAGATCAAGTATGTAAGAGCTACATGTTGCTGATGGCTACTATATTGGGCAACACAGATAATAGAACATTTGCATCATCCCAGGAAGTTCTGTTAAGTAGCTCTGGTTTCGTAGAACTAGAATCTACAGACAATGTCCATCTTTCAGGGCAGACAAAGCAATCTCAAAAGGTTCCATCAAAAACAACCATTGGACGGGGCGCCTGGGTGGCTCAGTTGGTTAAGCGACTGCCTTCGGCTCAGGTCATGATCCTGGAGACCAGGGATCGAGTCCCACATCGGGCTGCCTGCTCGGCGGGAAGCCTGCTTCTCCCTCTCTCACTCCCCCTGCTTGTGTTCCCTCTCTGCCTGTGTTTCTCTCTGTCAAATAAATAAAATCTTTAAAAAAAAAAAAAAAAAAACAACCATTGGAAGTACAATTAGGTAAGTTAAGTCTGTATAAGAAAGGCCCAGTGGCTTGCCATAGGTAAGCAAAGTATAGCATCTGAGGATATGATAGGAGGCAATGATTAGGGAAATCAGACAAATCCGGCAAGAGAAAATTAAGGGGCTGGGAGTCTAGTCCATAGAGGTCTAACAAGATCAAAGTAGGATAGGTTCTGATTCTAGATGAGTCTAGAAATATACAAGATATTATGTTAAGAATTTAGTTCTGGTGGAAGTAAGGGGCAGAAAGAATCTGAGTGCTGGACTGAGAGTGATTTTTAGATGAAGACTAAGGTTTATTTATAAGATTATAAACTCAGAATATGGGTGATTTAACAGCAATTAAACAGCCCCCAATGAGGCAGAGCAGAATGTTAAAATAGGGTTAAGTGTCCTTTCTGTGGAATGGTAGGTGATGAAAGTCTGAGATCAACAGCTCATTAAAATTAGTTGAATAGCAATATTACATATAAATAAAAGAGGGAAAAGATGAATGCCACAAAGCTTTATAATTCTACTTTTGTACTCAATGTAGAAAAAAATGTGCAGTTTATTCTAATTTCTTATCTGAAGAGCTACTCCTTTGAGACTCAAATTTTCTTTCCAAGTAGCATAGTTGGGGACTTTCTAAAAAGGTTCATGCTTCGTGGGTCTACTGGTGTTATTTTCGTGTTTTACTTCTGAACTTTTTTGTTTTAAAGATAAGTCTATGTTATTTCCCCCAGAATGCTGAACATCTGGCATGACAATTGCAATCATTCTTTTATATTCATTATGATTTTAATTTTGATTTTCAGCCATCGTATTTTGAAATGCCATATTTACTTTGTTACCTAATTCATATGTTATAGCCATCTTATTAAAAATGAGTTCCTTTTCGAGAGAAACAAAATAAAAACCCATATGCTTAGTATTTAGATAGTAGTTACAATAATGCACTATTTAGGGACTTGTAATTTAGCCATCATGATTTCATAACCAATTGTTCCCTAGTCCTCAGGGATTAAGAATATGGTTTCCATAGTAATTCTGGGTTCTAAAAATGCTCATCTTTGCCCTAAATGGATAGTAAATAGTTTGAATAGAAAATGACCTGTCTGTTAGCTAGGATTATACTTTAATGTTGTAAGAAGGAGAAATCCACTACCTATTTAAAAATAGACCGATTTCAGGGCAGCCTAATAGGTTCCAAGTCTGTAAAATCACAAGCCCATGATTGCTAGTGTTAACAAAAGCTTGTTCTTTAATTACCTATATTGCATTCAGCTTCTGTTTCCTTCCAAAACCCAATTACGGCTAATAGCAGGGGTAAGGTGTATTCCTGTTGTTTATGGCAGTTAACTTTAAGGTGCTTTTTTTGATCTTCATTTGTCTTCATGACTTAATGAATCATGTTCAGATTTTCACTGGACACTTCCAGCTTAGTAGTCTTTACTTTGCCTGAATATATAAATAGAATTTTTATGTAATGTGAATGTCTTTATTATTTTCCTTAATCAAAGGCTGTTCTCTAAATGATAGAAATCATGCTATTTTTCTAAGTTCTTATTAACAGGTCTTTACATGTGGCCTTTCCAACTCCTGACACCAAAGGGATATTTTGAAATTTGTAGAAAAGAGATGGAGAACTTTTATTTAATACCCTCCTCCTACAAGTCCATTTTGTCCCAGTGTGTTGTACATTGTCTAATCATTCTCTGCAGTTTGAATTCATATGTTCTCCTGCAGAGACTAGCAGCCAGCCTTCTAGAGTTGAATCCAGAATAATTCAGCAGTCTAATTTCTGATTTAATTTTGCTGCTGTCCAACTGTGGTGTAACCCAGCTCTAAGAATTGAATGTAATTTGTGGCACTTTGCCTCACTTGAAAATACTTGTCTCTATTCCTTATGCACACTGGAGTCATTGTTTCCATGATAACTAATGAGCTTGTGGAAAGTGGAGAAAAAGACACATGCAAGATAAACAAGAAAATAAAAGACAAATTCAAACAGTAGGAGACAATTCTGTTGTTTTATTGAAGATTAACTTCAGTGTACTGCCTGTAGGTGGTAGGTGCTCTTGTGGAGATGGGAAGAGATGAGTAGTTTTTCATCTATCCTTCTAATGCTTTTTCTTTTCTTTCCCGTCTTTAGAGTAGTTAAACACATGGATAGTGAGACAACAGGCTGGCCCATCATTCTGTATTGCTACTTGTCATTATTTCGACTGAGATATTTTCTTTCAGAAGTGTCATTATTCTTATTATGGTCTATTCCTGAAAAAGACCCTTCTCCTGCATTAGTGAGGCAGCCTGTGAGAACCTTTTTACCCAGTGTTCACTGATCTCAACTATGTGGGTGTCACTTGGGTTGCTGTTAGAAATGCAGAATCTCAAGTTTCACCCCAGCCTTACCAAATCATGATGTGCATTTGGGTAACAATATACAGAATATTAACAAGATCTCCAAAAGAATCCATAGATGACCTAATAAATACTACATATCTCTTAGGCACAATTTATCTAGAGAGGTACAAAATATACATTAATAGATAAATTCTGTAAAAGCAACTGATTTTTTTTCAAGTCCTTTTTAACTTTAAATTTATTTTATTTTTTCAGTGTTCCAAGATTCATTGCCCATGCCCTACACCCAGTGCTCCATGCAATAGGTGCCCTCAGTACCCACCAACAGGCTCTCCTATCCCCCCACACACTCCCTCCAAGTCCCTCAGTTTGTTTCTGTGTCCAAAGTCTCTCATGTTTTGTTTCTCTCCCTGAATTACCCTACTTCCCATTTACTTTCCTTCTCCTACTGTCTTCTATATTACCCCTTATGAACCATAGTGTGGGTCTTTCTCATTTTCTGATACTTTAAAAGAAGGCTCGGGGCGCCTGGGTGACTCAGTTGATTGGGCGACTGCTTTCGACTCAGGTCATGATCCTGGAGACCTGGGATGGAGCCCCACATCTGGCTTCCTGCTCGGCGGGAGGCCTGCTTCTCCCTATCTCAGTCCCTCTGCTCGTATTCCCTCTCTCGCTGTGTTTCTCTCTGTCAAATAAATAACATAAAATCTTTAAAAAAAAATAGAAGGATTTTTTTTTGCTCTGGAGGGATATAAGCTTGCTTCTTAACAGTTCTCAAGCTTCTATTCCTTCCCTTTGGCTTAGACTTGAGTTTCTCCAAGTAGTTCGGAGGGAACTCATATTTATCTTCCATCCACACCACAGCCATTTTGACCATTTTTATTCTGGGCTTATGGTTTTTCCAATATATCATCAGTATATAGTCATTCATCACTTCTTTTCTTTGACAATATAATAACCTCATAAGATGATATAAGACATTTCTTTTGGGGATGGACCCAAGTTTTGATAAAATTTTTTTAAGATTTTTTAAAGATTTTTAAAATGTATTTATTGGAGAGAGAAAGAAAG
>PITA01012293.1:0-62711 GCA_004023965.1 Spilogale gracilis
TTTTCTAAATTGACTATTGCTTGGACTATTGCTCCCTGAATTCCATATCTGTCATATTGTTTATGTTCATTTCCAGTAATTCTGTGACCGAGGTTGCAGTCTCACGGTTCTTCTTCTGTTGGGTGTTCTTTCTCCGAGTCATTGTGGCGAGCAGTGGTTGAGGGGGTGTATAGCTAGATATATCAGCCACTATCCAGGTGGATTGGTCGTTGGAAGGTTTTGGAGCAACCAGAGTTCACCACCGAAAAGGGAGGAGAAAGAAAAAAGAAAACGGAAGACAGGAAGCAAGAAAAGACACCCTGGCCAGAGCGGGGCCCGGGGATAGTATTTATATGGTACAAAGCTGTTACAGGGTAAAGAAAAGGGTTATCCAGGGTAAATGAAGAGATCAAAAAGCGAAGCCCAACCTATATGACCCCCAAGACCAGTATTTATATAATATAGAAAGCGAAGACAATTACACAGACACACTGACAAACTAGAGTGGGAAGGTGAGGGCAGACACTCCTTGTGGGCAAGGAATGCATTTCAGACGCTCCCGAGTTTGTCTTGTTGTTATTGTTGGAGGAGCCCACTTTCAAAAGATATAGGGGGATTAGAACTGGTTGTATATAGGGGTAGTATTGAATAGGGATGTGGAATTGACTTGAAGCTTGGATCTACATGTACACGTAAAAGAGAGAATAAAGGAAAGAGGAGAGAAGAATGGGAAAAAAACAGAGAGAGCGAACAGGGAAACAAGAGGCAACAACAAAAACAGAAAATATAGGGGTGTGTTTGAAAAAATTTTAGGGTAAAAAAGAGAAAAAAATTAAAAAAATAAAAAAGAATAAAAAAAATTAAAAAAAATAAGAAATGTTATGGGGTGTTGTATTGGGTATCACGTTGTGATATGAAGGGGGCTAAAAATTGAAAGAAGAAAAACCGTGAGAATGTATTTTTAAGCTTAAAGTGGAAGCTTTAAAAGTAAAAAGAGAAAAAAGTTTAAAAAAGTAAATGAGGTGGAAAACTGTATCAATGAGCTGTAGGGCTCTTGGTTCTTGTAGTCAGTGCCAGGAGCTTAATAAATTGCCTTTCCCCCGATTTGGGGTTTTGCATTGGAGTGTTGTCCTCCTGAGCTTCTAGCTTGCTTTCTGGGGGCGGGGAGTGCCGTTCCCTTTCAGTCCTTCTACCTAGGCTGAGTCTCTCGGCCCCCTTGCTAGAGGCTGGTTTCCATGGTAACCAGGAATCAGGTTACAATTCTCTGGTAGCGGAGCGTTGTTCTTTTACGTCTTTTTTCAGCTGTTGCGGAAGTCAGGTCGGAGCAAGATGTCTGAGCTCAGACCTCCCTCCCAGAGAGAGCCTCTACACAGAGAGGGGCTCTTTCCCACCTCCTGGTTGGCAGCCTGTCATAGCCGGGCAGGCGCAGACATTGTATTGACTTCTGCCCCCGCCCCTGCTTGTCGTTTCACTCCCGCACCTCAAAGCCACAGCTCCTTTTGGATCAGGCGACTTTGCGCCCTGGGACCCGCGGCCTCTCCAGTCCATGCAAGTCTGTAAAAACGCCTTCCCTGGGGGGGTCTGCGTGGCCCATGGTGTGGCGAGAAACGGGAGAGAAGGGCAGCGGCGTAAAAATAGAATCCACTCCCGCTGCTTTCGAGGCAGCTGCAGCGGCTCCGGCGGCGGCTCACGGGGGCACCGGGCGGCGGGAAAAAATTTTAAAAGTCTCTTTCCCTTGCCCGGGGCTCGCTCTGTTGCCGTTTCTGTCTAGCCCCGATTCAGGCCGTAATCTGCTGTTATTCCTCACTCACAGAGTACTTTCATTTTGGGGTATTTGTTTTCAATGGTTCAGCTCTGCAGGCTTCCTCCCCCACTCCCCTGTCTCTGGGGGCAAGCCTCCAGACCCTCTTATTTGTTTCTACCTTTTTGCCGATGTTCTTTGTCTCTCATGGTGGTCCAGAAGTGGGAAATATCACATTTCAGGCTGATTTCATGGGTGTTCACGGTGGTCTTGTAGTGTTTTTTTTTTGCTGGATTTCAGCTCTCTTCAGGGAATTCCCCGAAATGCGGTTACCTGGCCTTCCGCCATCTTGACTCCCACGAGGAATGTTCTTAGCATTGATGTAGTCATTCTTCTGATTGAAGCAGAAATTATATGGGCTTTTAAGAGTATCAGAATTCATCAAGGTTTATGCTAAAAATAAATACACTTCATTGATTGTCAACTATAATTCAATTTTTAAAAAAGGACTCAAACAAGCATAGTCTGGGTAGACCAGTCCAAAGGCAAGAAGTACTTATATTTTCCCATAGCTAGGATTCCCTCAGCAAGAGAGCAGTCACTAGTTGACTCTACCAGGGAGATAGAAGCATAGACTGATGATTCTTGTGTCCCAGTGGTCATCCAATCCAAACCAGTTCCTGATGCACTGAGACTCTTTCTCCCTGTAGCAATTGTTTCCCCATATAGATTTTCTTGTTGGGGAGGGTAGGTGTAGGTTTCTAGTTACAGGCTGACTAATGTGTCTTCTGCTTAATGTCTCCTCCTTAGGAAAATGACCTTCAATTGACTTTTTACTCCTGATTCTGCCGTATCCCTAGCACAGATGCCTACTTACGAAGGCCCTACCTGGACATCCATAGGCCTCTTCTAAAAAAGTCTGTCCTCTGTCCACTTGACAGAGCTTTGTAGAGAAGTGGTTTGATTGTGGTGTCCACACACCTTCGCAGATCTCTAATCTCATTGAGAGGTTTTGGCTTATCATAAGCCAGAATCAGGTCTGTCCCAGTTGTGATGCTGATTTTAAATTCAAGAAGGATTCAGAACAGGATGGGGGTGTGGGGTGGCCTTTCTTCCAATTTGAGATCTATCATAGTTTTGCCAGTAAATGCCTTTTCCATCTTAGTGAGTTAAAGGTCTAATATTCCTGTTGTTCACTGACATCTTGCTATAATTGTTGCCCCCTGCATTTATGGAAATAAAGGCAATTGGAACACTATTTTGGTTGGGGGAATGAGAAGAAGGGAAGTAATAACATGAAAACTACTTGAGAGAGTCAGAGGGGCATTCCTTTTCATTTATTTTCCAAACTGTAATCTAAAAAAAAATTGCCTTAAGAAGAATAAAAAAAAAAAAGGTTTAATCTATTACTTTCAGATAAACTGGTAATTTGCCATTAAATGAACAGAAAATAAGAACAGTGTGAACATCAATAAAAGCATGGTTTGGGAAAAATTGCTTTTGCAGAAAGAAAATTTTGTAATTTATCCCAAACTCAACTCAAGAGATTCATAGCGTGATGTAACTCTTGTCTATTATATACCATTCCATGCAAATGAACGTAGGAGATCTCTTTCTTGTCCTTTAAAGGGAAATGTGTAGCTCAGACACTACTTTATTCTTAGAGTTAACAGACTGTATATAAAAAGAGCATAAAATGTTTACAGATATACAATATGCAATTCTACCTATAGGTACTGGGGAAAAAGCATTCAATATTATTTTAAAGATACTATTTGGGACATATTTAAAAAATGATAGAAGCTGCTCCAAGTTAAAAAGATACTTTGATTTTACAATAAATATACACATATATAAATTTGGGTTATAAAAACGTTCTTTCCACATTTCATGGAAAATTTAGACACTCAGTGACTATGACTATAAAAAGCATTGTAAACTCAATATCCAGAGACAAGCATTGCTAATATTTCAGTGACTTCTCCTTGCTTATTTTTTTAGTCTAGAAATCCTTCCCTGTTTAATATTATAGAAAGGCATTGTCAAATGTCCTAAACACCATTCAAAACCATTGCTTTTAATGACCACCTGGTCTCGCAATGACTTCACCCGGTCTCGCGATGATGTCATCCGGATTGCAACGTCGACGGCTCGCTGACGTCAGGTCACTGGGAAGACCAAGGAGTAGCCGAGCCAGACAAGGAGGCAGTGCTGTGACCCTCCCAGCACCAGGGTCGCGGCGGAAGCACCCACACACTTCCACCCCCGGTACAAAGGACCACGTGGGAAACGTAAGAGGGGCAGGCACAGGCTCACTGCGTGGTCCTTTGTGGTCTTTCCTGGCACAGACTCAGCGCTAGAGCCGGGCCCAGGGTTTTGGTTTTGTTTCTCCAATGTCAACAGAGATCCGGAGGTACACATCCAGTTCCCCCAGCATTGAGGGATGCTCCCCTCTCCTCACAACAGGCACACTGGGAGTATCCCCACGTGAAGGGCCCCGGGGAAATCTGTGGGGCTCTACCCCACAAGGAAGGGGGCGATTTTACCTGACACCTAGCTCTCGGGTCTGACTGGATCTCATTTTCCGCTTGCTGTGACGCCACCGAGCAGAGATTTTAGCAGCGGCAGCCCGTGGCCCCACGTGGCTGGGTTGCTAAGCTGGCAGTTCTTTCAGAGTTAGGTCCTCAGTCAGTGGGTTGTTCCAGCAGTAGAACCTGCTTTGTACCGGCCCAGGCATGGAAATAAATTCTCATCCCTGTGCAGCTGCTGAGAATAGGCTCCAATCCCACCCATCCAGGAGGTCGGAAAACACGGGGAGCCTTGGATTCCATCCTCCAGCCCTGTTAGGACAGAGTGGCAAGCCTGCAGCCTTGCCCCAACTGTTGAGAATAGTCTCTGGCCCCGTATAACCACATAGCCTGAAAAAGTAATCTTGGGCACATTGAGAGACCTCCATATGCTACCAAAGAGCTCGGGAACCCAGCCTGAAGACGTGAGCATCTGTGGAGACCTGCCTGTAGCCCTGCTGGATTGCTGAACACAGCCTGCCAGGGAGCCCAACCAGTGACCGTGTCCAGTCCTGGAGGTTAGTATGTGGCACACCCACCAAAGGAGTCTGGGCAGTGACCCTGCCAGATGACAGAGCACAATCTCTAGCCCTGTCCAGCTGTGGGATACAGATGTGGACCATTCTTGACCAGTTAGCCAGGCCAGTGAACTTGCTGTATAGTGGAGCACAGCCAGTGACCTCATCCAACAAGTGGTGATTGCAGAGTTACGCTTGTGACACCACCTTACTGCGGAGCACAGTCAGAAGTCCTTCTGGACCAGAGGGCCCACCCAGCAGGCCTGCCCAACTGAAGAGTCCAGCCAGGGCCCTCTCTGACCTGAGGGCCTGAGAAGTGGCCTCACCCAACTTAAAGTCCCTGTTATTATTTATGTATAGTTGACCCTTAAAAAAACTGGGGTTTGAACTTGGTAGGTTTACTTATATGCAGACCTTTTTACATTAAAATATAGTAATTGTATTTTCCTTATGATTTTCTTAACACTTTCTTTTCTCTAGCTTACTTTATTGTAAGAATACAGCACATACACCGAGCACACAAAGTATGTGATATTTGAATGTTTATAATTTTGGTAATGCTTCCAGTCAACAGCAGGCTATTAGCTGAGTTTTTGGGGAGTCAAGAATTAGATTCAGATTTCCAACTGCTTGAGGGATCAGCACCTCAACCCTTGCAGTGTTCAATGGTCAATTGTACATATATGTATGTATATGTATATATGCAAAATTATTCATGCAGTTTCAATATGAAAAGTTAAAGCATTTCTATAAAACCATTAATTTAAAAATTAATTTTCTAATTAAAATTTTTTCTTCTGACTCAGGCAGGAATTTACCTTAATAAAATAATCACAGATACAAATAGAGATTTATGTCCAAAATTATTTATTACAGAGATATTTGCAATAGTCAGTCTGTAAAAATGTAAAAATCTCCTGAGAAAGAAAGTAAAATAAACCACAGTAAGTTAAACAATTGTAGTTTGTTGTTATTTTTTTTTTTTTGAGCTTTACTGAGATAAAATTGACCTGTAACACTGTTTGAGTTTAAGGTGTAAAAATGATGATTTAAAATACATACATTTGCAGAATGATGACCACAGTAAGGTTCATTAACATGTCCATTACCTCAGTTGGTTACAATTTTTAAAGAAGATTTATGTATTTATTTGAGAGAGAGAGAGAGTATGAGGTGAAAGGCAGAGGCAGAGAGAGGATCTCAAGCAGACTCCTCACTGGGTGTGGAGCCTGACATGGGGCTTGATCTCATGACACCGAGATCATGACCTGAACTGCAATCAAGAGTGGGACACTTAACTGACCGAGTCACCCAGGCACCCCTGGTTACAGTGGTTTTGTGCATGTTGTGAGAACTTTTAAGATTTTTCTCTTAGCAGTTGTATAACTCTTTTCTTTCAGTTTATTCTCTTCTAATTCTTTTAAACTTCTTTTATTTTTTTTAAGATTTTATTTATTTTGACAGAGAGAAACACAGCCAGAGGGGGAACACACAAGCAGGGGGAGTGAGAGAGGGAGAAGCAGGCTTCCCAACGAGCAGGGAGCCTGATGTGAGACTCGATCCGGGGTCTCCGGGATCGTGTCCTGAGCTGAAGGCAGTCACTCAACCAACTGAGCCACCCAGGTGCCCCAAATTCTTTTAAACTTTTAAGAAAAATCTGAGCTTGTCTCCTATTTCACTAATAGGCTATTTTTATGTTAGCCAGTTTTACATTTTCTCTTTTCATTTCATTTTAAATGTTTCCATTTATGTGTAGCTTTACATGATTTCAGGTATATTTGTCTTTTTTGTAAGGACTAAACACAATACAATGTCTTCTTGAAACTTGTTGAAAATTCAAAATATTTTAAAATATATTATCTATCCTACTTTAGGAGTTCCTTGAATTTGTTAGCCAAGAAATCATTAGTTGTGATTCTGCACAGTTATCTCTTATTTGAACTTCATCATATACTTATGATTTTTAAAAAAATTTGTGGGGTGCTTGTATGGCTCAGTCGGTTAAGCATCTGCCTTTGGATCAGGTCATGATCCCAGGGTCCTGGGATTGAGTCCCATATGAGGCTCCTGGCTCAGCAGGGAGTCTGCTTCTCCCTCTGCCTCTTGTGCTTGCTCTCTTTCTCAGATAAATAAAAATTAAAAATTTTATATATTTTATTTTCAGAATGAAGTCTGCATTTGTCTACTTTGGCAGATGAAGTGAGTTTGGTAAGTAATCCATGTCCATTTCTGAATACTTTATGCCTGCGTGAAAATGAAGTTGAAATTTCACATTGTATGTTGATCCTCTGGATTCAAAATCCGGAACTTCAGAAGCCAGAGGTTTATGTGTGACGGTGGGACACAGGGAAATAAGACATGGGGGTCAAAGTGCCCAGGTGTGGTTGCGGTGGGCAGTATTTTTTCTGTCTGGAAGAGTTTCTCTGCATGTTTTGTTTGGCAGCCAGCAGTTGGGAATATGTAGTCAGTTGTATGCTAAGGGATTATGTGACTCAGATGCCTCTCAGTTTACCCTCTGGCCAGGAAGTTCTTCTATAGCTTTTGATAAGCTCTGGTTGCCTTTTTCATTTCAAGTGCTCCAGTTCTCCTTATAGGGCAGTGGTGTGGTTATCTTAGGCTCTCTTGCATTCACCTCCTTGTCTTACTTATGTTCTTTCACCAGGACCTTAAAGGGTACATGATGTAGCCCTTTGTCCATTGTCCCATCTGTGATACATTTAGTAGAAAGTATAGTTGAAAGTCCAGACATTTTTGGCATGTACATGATATCCTTCCCTAGTTTTCATTGTTCTGTTGCTCCCTTTGTTGAGTGAGAGGGTTAGGAGATGTCATATTCTTTGCCATAATCACATTAGGGATCATAAACATTCAGTCCTTTACAGATTCCATCTGCTTAAACTGGGAAAATCTAAAACAACAGCAGCAAAAACCAAACCAAACCAAAACAAAAATAAAATGGAAAAAGAGGAATACCACATCATTTTTGAGCTATGTCAGAATATTTTTAGCTGTTAATTCCCTAAATGTCTAAAATAATGTAAATTTAGAAGTAGTGTGAAGTGAGAGAATTTTTATTTAGTCATATTTACCTTATATATGTGACTGTCCTTGATTCAGTTAAGGATTTTTTTTTTGCTTTTTGAATTAATTTCTGTGAAAAATCTTCCAAAGTCATCAACATTACATAATATGTAGTTATAGGTTTAACAAATTTACTTTATTGAAAATAACACAACAGTGTGAAGTTGAGAGTGTTCAGTCACAGCACATCTAAGGATAAATCCGTTTTCCTTCCTGATCAGGATGATGGGAGCATTTCTAACTTAAAGTGTTTCCCTTGATATAGCCATGTGGTCATGGAAAATTTACACATGGGATCCTGGATTTGTTAGCTGAGAAATACAAACTTCCTCAGTGTTTTAAACCAATAAGACAGCTATTCTTTAAATAATCTATTTTGAATGTGTGGAATGTCTGTCAGATTTTCTGAGTATTTGTGTGTGGGGTGTCATGGAACTAATTGCCCAAACGCCTGTCATAAACACAGAGTTTCGTCGGAACATCATGGAGGGAGGGCATATAATTCTTCTTGTTAACCAACAGTTTCTCTTTCGGCTGAGGCCAGCTTGCAGCTGCTTCTAGAATGTTACTCTCAAACAGATAATATGTATTTTCTACTTATACTTTGTTTATATATTTTATAAAATATTATAAAATTTGCTTAAGTAGATTGTGGATTAACCTGAAAATAGACAGAGCCAAAAAGAAAGTGGCCCCAAACTTATCCACCTAGAATTATCTCAAACCGCATAGGTGTATATATTTACACATACTTCTTTTGGTCAAAGTAAGATCATACTAAAAATAAACCTCTTCGTGGCCTGTTTTAACTCACTAATGTATGGTGTTTTAACTAAGTTTTGTTTACTTTGTAACAACATTCATTTGTCCATCAAACAATTTAATCAGCATGTACAATGTTAGCAAATGTCATGCTAGGTACTAGAAGACCTCGCTAAAGAAGACACAGCTCCTTCCTGAAACATTTAATACTCAAGGTGGAGGAAATACAATTAGATTGATAACTCCAATGTAGTTTGTTACAAGCCAGGACAGGGGTGGAATACAGGTAGTATATATCTTCAAATAAAGGTGCATGTGCTCTAGAGACGTATGTGAAGATTTCTCAGGAAAGCTTAGGCAGTTGCTTTTAAGGCAATTCATTTCCAGCTTCTCAACTCATATTTGTGATTTCTCATTCAGTTGGTCTGCCTTAAAGTGGGGTCAAGGTGCACGGGTGGGTGGTCTCTGATCCTCTGTGCCTTTTACAGTGGCCTCTTCTTCCGCTTTAGAGAAAGATAAGGCTCTCACTCACTGTAGTCCTAACAGTGTTCCATTGTCCTGGGTGCAAAAACCTTTAGGTTTCCCAGCAAAAGCACAATTTGAAAGCCTGGCATTGGCGTGGAGAAAGTGAATAATGGTAATGCCCACTTATTGAGCAGTAGTTCCATCTGAGCAAAGTTGTGCTTAGCAACAAGCTGGCCATTTAGAAAAAATTTCTTTTCTTTTTTTAAAGATTTTATTTATTTGACAGAGAGAAAGACAGCCAGAGAGGGAACACAAGCAGGGGGAGTGAGAGAGGGAGAAGCAGGCTTCCTGCCGAGCAGGGAGCCCGATGTGGGGCTCGATCCCGGGCGTACGGGATCATGACCTGAGCCAAAGGCAGTCACTTAACCAACTGAGCCACCCAGGCACCCCATTTAGGAAAAAAAATCTTTTACTTTATAGCATTCTAAGGAAGTTACAATTATCCATTACCAGAACCTTATATTTCTTAAAGCGGGTTTTCCATGAAAGAATTTTAAGCATAAAAATTATTACATTAGGATAAACTTCTGTTGGTGATGTTGAATGAAATACAGGTCAAAGATAAAGAGAAATGATTCAGGACTTCCAAATGTTGAAAGAAGTGTTTGTTTATTTTTCAAATGGATGATGATGATCAAATTGTAATGTATTTAGATTGCATTGGATATATTTTAAAGAAAAATGCAATTATCTATGTGAAGTGTCAATATTTATAATACAGGATATTTCATCACTTATAATGACTTAATATTTTAATGAAAAACAGATGTCATCTTAAAAAATATGTGAGGGCATACATAGTTCTTCTAGATTCTTTAAGGGTGTATGTTTAAAAAATAGAGTATAGTTGCTACGTGAATAGCTTCTGAAGGCAGAAAAAAAGGGGTTTTAAGCTCTGGATCTGCCAGTACCTAGTACTGTGACCCAAGCAAGTTGATTTATCTTTCTAAGCCTTAATTTCTTCAGTAATGATTAACTAGATAGTATCTACTAATGAGATTTCCATGAAATTTAATGTTTAACTGGAATGAGCTTGCTTTACCACAGGAGATTCAAAGAGATTTAAAAGATTTTATTTATTTATTTGTCAGAGAGAGAGGGAGTGCACAAGCAGGGGGAGCAGCAGGGAGAGGGAGAAGCAGGCTCCCTGCTGAGCAAGGAGCCCAGTGTGGGACTCGATTCCAGGACGCTGGGATCGTGACCCAAGCCGAAGGCAGACACTTAACCGACTGAGGCATCCAGGTGTCCCATATTCTGTATTTCTCAAACAGATGCAAAAACTTCAGTCTGGCTGGGTGTCCAATATTAATTCCTTCTTCTTTTAAATAGACGATTTAAAAAAGAATTTTTTTTCCCTGTGGTTGAACGATGGTATCAAGGGGAAGATTGTTTATCCCAGGAGTTATATAAGAATCCCAGAAGAATTCAATTCTGACAACCCGGATATGAGTCTTCCGCATGTGCAGGCTCTCACTGGGGTCTTCAAATTGCAAACCTACAATAGCATGAAGGGTCTCTACTCTCTTCTTGCCAAACATATGCTCAAGTTTCCTTTGATTTGGTTTTCAGAGTTACACCCTTAAGATTTAGATCTCATGGTATCCATGTATGCCATCTACTCCCAAGAGAAGTTCTACCATATCCATCCCTTCTGTGTTGGAGATGAGCATTAGACCTTGCCACTTGCTAAGGATCATCCCTATCATTTTCTCTCAGAGAAGGTACACCAGAGATGAAGCTCTCGTTCCTCTTCCATTCCACCATCATCCCTTCCTCCTCAAAGTAAATCTAGTCTAATACTCTTCCACAAATCTACGTTTCTTCCCAAAGCTCAAGGTTTTCTTTGGGGTTCCAGATTGAGATGAAAGATTTTAGCCATCCTATCTCTAAGTGTATGCACAGAATAGAGTTACTACATCAGATCTCAGACTGTTATTCTTGGAAAGCCTTGTTTGTGAGGTTGGTTCTTGGATGGCATTTGGTTGCTTGAATTTCTGGAGTGTTTCTGCCATTTCATAGTTCAGAGAAGAGTGGCTCAGTGAGTTTCATCTGCTTATGCAAACAGTATGACTTATGTGGAATACCTGCTTTATTCTCAGAGTCTAGAATTTTGGCAGAAACCTAGAGGATGCTTTCTGAAACAGTGTGCAATAAAAACGTTGGTCCCTGAGTCTCTCATAAGCTTCCCTGGCAGACAACACTGTATATGCATTGTCACAATTTGATGGTGGAGGAATTTTTTAAAAAGATTTATTTATTTATTTTTTATTTGATTCATGAGAGACAGAGAGACAAAGGCAGAGGGAGAGGTAGCCTTCCCGCTGAGCAGGGAGCCCAATATGAGAGTCGATCCCAGGACTCCAGGATCATGACCTGAAGCAAAGGCAGACATTTAACCAACTGAGCCACCCAGGTGTCCCGTTGGTAGAGGAATCAAGTCCTGTGTAACTCTTACAGAAGAGAACTCTTATAATCTTGTACCTGGTTACCTTTGGACTTCACACATGTCTTTTCCATTTGCTGATTTTGTTTTGTAACTTTTTGCTTTAATAAGTATAGGCATGAAAACAACTGTGCTGAATCCTGTGAGACTTCCTAGTGAATCAGTAAGGCTGCATGTGGTCTTGAAAACCCCTTATACATAGAAGAATAGGAAAAATCACCTTTTAGTATTTTCTACAATTTATATACCAGTAACAACAGTAAAACCAAGGCAAAATCCATATCTTGATTACAGAAAATTAAATGAAATGTGAAGGGTCATTAATCTAAAGGAAGGCTCCCTAAAAGGGATGGCACTTGGCAATCCCCCCATTCCTAATGGTTAGTTGTTATAGTGTGGTAGGAAAGGTTTCTCAGAAAATGGAACTCTTGAGTCCAGGCTTATGACTTTTTAGGGATGACCTCTCTTTTTATACAGTAGTAGAATCCTAAGGCCATGTCCATTGGAATTCTAATGGAACCTGAAATCCTACTTTTTGCCATAGAGGCTATCCAGATGGAAACATAATTTAAGAATGGTTTTTTAAAATCCTGTTGGCTTTTCTTTTTGATATTATTGGAGTTCTTTGCTGTTTTAAATATTTTGCTAACAACCTGGTGTATGTATCTGTATGCTTGTGTGCCTTGAAGCTTCAGGAATTGGCACAGTTATAGAAATACACTGAATAAATAAAGAATGAAAAATTTTAAAGACAGTTGGGACATTGTTGAATCTGGGTCACATTTTGCTAACAAGCATATCAGACTTTTCAAAAATAATACCAAACCTAGCTGAAAACCCATGATTGAATATATGGGAAAGTTAGCAAATTACATTTTATTTTATTTTGTTTTATTTTATTAACTAATTTATTTTTTTTAGATAGTATACATACTGGGCCTACTTAAAAAAAAAAGAAAAAGAAAAAAGAAAAAACCCCAGTGTAGGGCTTGAACTCAAAGCACTGAGATCAGGACCTGAGCTGAGATCAAGAGTCGGATGCTTATCCAGCTGAGCCACCCCATTGCCTCAGCTTGCATTTTGTCTCTTAGTCTCAGTGGATGAACTGTTGGCTACATTTTCATTTTTCACCTGTGTATATTGATATAAAATATTTTCTTGTTTCAGGCTGGCAAAATGTGGATAAAATAATAAGACCCTGCCCTTACAGAGCAACCCATTTTTTTGAGGGGGGAGGGGGGAGTCATTTTTAGGAAGCATTGGTTTGTTCTTAGGTAACTAATTTTTGAAAAACCCATGTTTGTTTTCAAAACAACCAGTAAAAAATTAAACAAATCAAATAAACAAGGTTAAACATGTATGGCCTGCCACAAAATATTATTATCCAAATATTAATCATAGAGCTCTTCCAAGATGGTAAAAGACTCCTGACATTCTGATAGCTCAGAAATGACTCAGTGTGCAGGACAAAGTAGCCTGAAAATTAAAAAATAAATAAATAAAGTGAGAGAAGGTTCTTATATATTTTAGTTTTTAAAATATACACTATAATCAAACTACAATACATCTCATTGTATGTATTCTACAAAATCATCATTTTAATCGTCATCCCTTTACGTGTTGTACTAATTCTTGTACTTGAGTCGTTAGTGCTAACAGACTCTCAGGTTTTGCTTTCCTTTAAAGCCAGGTATTATTAATAACCTCTTGTGCCTCCTGTCATTCTTGCAAATTTAGTTTTCTTTCCTCTCTCTCTGTGTCTCTCCCCTTTATTCTTTCTTTCTGGACATAGCTAGTTGAATGTTGGTAATGCCTCATAGTTATGATTTTGGTTTTAGAGAAGATGACTCTTGAGGACTTTACTATTTGTTTTGTTTTTTCATTTTATTCATTTGAGTATAGCTGACCCATGGTATTACATATGGTATATATGTTTCAGATGTCCAACATAGTGATTGGACAAGTTTATACATCATGCTTTGTTCACCACAAGTGTAGCCACCCTCTGTCACCATACAGAGCCGTCGCGGTACCATTGACATGTACCTTGTGCTGTGCCTTTTCTTCCCGACACTTGTTCATTCTATAAGGAAGCTTATATCTCCCACTCCCTTTTGCCCATTTTGCCCATCCCCCTCTCCCCTCTGGCAACCATCAGATTTAGTTCCCTTATACAAGCACACACTATTGTGCTCCCTGTGTGCATCTATACTTTGTAGAAGTCTTTTTAACTGAGGGTCTTTCTTCTACCAAAAAAAGAATGAAGGTACTTATGATAATAGTTTTTAGAGAATATATAAAAAGAAATATTAGCTGATACTATATATTGCTTTTTAGACATTTCTTTTCTTATTTATTCTTTTGGGTTGGAGTAGCTCTAGATACTATTCTCTGTCTTAGCCTTTCTTGCTTTGTAAATAATGAAAAGGCCTATTTTTGGTTGCTAAATTTAGTTTTAAGGCAGTACCCTGCTAGCCGGTCTTATGGACCTCTCAGTCACTCCTTGTAGCTGGCGCTTTATTTATTTTTTATTTCTAAAGATTTTATTTATTTCTTTGACAGAGAGAGAGAGACAGCGAGAGAGGGAACACAAGCAGGGGGAGTGAGAGAGGGAGAAGCAGGCTTTCCATCAAGCATGGAGCTCAATGTGGGGCTTGATCCTAGGACCCCGAAAGCAGATGCTTATGGGTGACCCCTATTTTTTATGTTAATTTTATTTATTTTTTCTTAAATATCCAGAGGGCAGCCAAAGGCCACCAGAGGTATGTGGCTGTAGTCTACCACACAGTTTGTTGTTTCTCTTCAGTGGGATCTTGATGGACTCTTCACAGCACTCCCAGTGTCTCCTCACCACAGAGGGATATGAACTTCAGTAACAATCACTCACCTCTCACAGGAACTCTGAGTATTTCTCTTAAGATGTCTTAACATCTTTGAGAATGTTCCTAGTGAAGAACAATCTCTTCTCCTTGGGCATTTCTCCAAAGAAGACATACACCCAACAGACACTTGAAAAGATGCTTAGTATCACTCACCATCAAGGAAATACAAATCAAAACCATAATGAAATATCACCTCACACCAATCAGAATAACTGAAATTAACAGTAGAAGAAACAACGTGTTGGTGAGGACGTGGAGAAGGGGAAACCCTCTTACACTGTTGGGAATGCAAACTGGTATAGCCACTCTGGAAAACAGTATGGAGGGTCCTCAAAAAGTTAAAAATAGAGCTACCCTCCAATACAGCAAATGTACTACTAGGTATTTACACAAAGGATACAAAAACACTAATTTGAAGGGATACACGCATCTCAGTATTTATAGCAGCATTATCTAAATCATGGAAACAGCCCCAATGTCCATCAACTGATGAATGGATAGAGAAGATGTTGTGTACACACAAACACACACACCCACACACACATGCACACACACAGAGGAATATTACTCAGCCATAAAAAGAATGAAATCTTGCTATTTGCAACAACATGGGTGAAGCTAGAAAGAATTGATACTAAGCAGAATAAGTCAGACAATGACAAATACCATATGATTTCACTCATATGTGGAATTTAAGAAACAATCATTATGATCATAGAGGGAAATAAAAAATAGGAAATCAAAGAAACAGACTCTTGAGAACAAACTGATGGTTACCAGAGGGGAGGTGGGTGGCAGTAGGTGATAGGGCACTTGTGATGAACACCGGATGTTGTATGGAGGTGTTGAATGACTAAATTTTACATCTGAAACTAATATTATACTGTACATTAACTACTTGGAAGTTAAATAAAAAAAAAGATGGCTTAACATCTGCGAGAATTTCTCCTAGTGAAGAGTGGTCTCTTTTCCTCAGTGTTAACCCTCTGCCTCCATCTTTGAATTGAACATGCAAAGGAGGCTGCCTTAGATACTTCCTCCTGAAGTAAGATTAGCTTTTACTGATCTACTTTTACTTCATTTTTTCTAAAATAGCTTTCTCCTTTCTGAGCCACCTTCTTGTGACCCTGTTGCACTTCTCATCCCGCAATCATTTTTATTCTCTGCTAAATTTCTTGAATGAATGCTTTCTACTATTTACTTTGTGTCAATACCTTTCTACTAATTGCCTTCATTTCCCTACCAACTCATTTTTTTTTTCTTATTTGTAGATGTCTTAAGTTTCTTTGTTTAATCAGAGTCACTTTAATCAGTGGCCCTGGCCTCCCAATGATCTGACATTGTATTTTGTGTTTTATTGAAACTCCTGATAACTCAAGCTCATTTTCTTCTCTGGCTTAGTTTTTCCTACTGCTCTTGAACTTTAGTCACTTCCTTAAGCCTTAGACTCTGTTATTCTCCGTATATACTCACCCCTTGGAGAACTTACTATCATGATAGGCTTGACTTTGAATACTCTCTCTGTGTTTTGTTTAGCTCATAATAACTATCTTCAGTCCTACCCTGTAACCTGAGAAGCAGGCCTAGAATTTTATGCAGATGAACACAGGCTGAAGATACACTGGGAATATACTAAGTGACTATAAAGGTAAACATAGCTTAGACTTTTATATAAATGCTTATAAGAATGGAAATTTTTAGTGCCTAGGTTGAGAAGACTTGAACAAAAGTATTATATTTTAAATTAAAAGTAACTTCTTCTTCCAACTTCCTCAGAGAAAGACAAAAAGGATTTTCTTCGTTTTAACATGCCTGACTCTCCCTTTCATGTCGTGTTCACCTAAGTGCCAACTGAAATTAAGCACCGTACTTTGATTAGAGTCAGCCATTTCTAAGTAAAACTGAAAAATCTTCAAGGTCAACTTGAATTAGTCTCAGAGGTGGGTAAGGATAACAGGGAGGGGTATTCCAATTACTATTTTTTAAGGCATTTTTTTTAAACGTCCATTAAAGAAATCAGATTTCAAAATAATTTTTTCTTTAGTGATAAATGTCTCTGAAGATTTAATGTTTATGTTATGTTGAAAGTTAAAAAAATGCAACAAATGGTAAAAATGTACACTTTACCCTGAAGAGTCAGAGCTTTAAACTTTAAGGTGTTTATCTTAGGCATTGTGCATTTTTAAAATTTATTTATCCCACTATGTTTCCTTAGTTTGAGAATTTATGTATCCTAAGCAGTTGTTTCCTCATGAGTTTTATGACTTTAAAATGTGAGATTATTTTTGTGTAGCTTTTTTTTTTTTTTTTTTTTTTCCTGTGAAAATTCCTTGTGATCTGGATTTTGGGAGTTTCTCTTCAGAATGGTGCTACATTTGCTTCTGTCAAACAAATCTGGGATAGTTCCAGGTCCATTACATTTTCAGTGTAGAGTTTTCTGCACCTCTAAGGGACTGTATGTTTGGGCTCTAAACCCATGTGAAGTGTAGGCCTGGTTTTCTGTCAGTTTCCTTCTGGAGCCTTTTCTTCATCCATAGAAACACTCTTCTGCCCTTGGCTTGCTTCGGTGGCACCCCCTCTCCCCGCCCCCACAGCCATTCCTGGAGGCGATGGTTTCTGGCTTGTCCTGAAGTCTAGCCATGGTAACATTGCAGCCTTCCTCTTCACGTCCTCCTCTTTTTACCCCTCCTGCATGGGTGTTAACATCAGCCCCTGGGACCATGGAATTTTATCTCTGTCTCTCACCCTGGCCGTGGAGAATCTCCCTGACTATTAGGGAGAAGTACTATCATGCATGCTAGATTTATTATTTTACTCTTGGAAACATTATGAATGAAATACCAGATATATTTAACCACACTGAACAGATGATCATTCTGTTGATCTCAACCAGTGTGGGGGCTCAATGGTTGCCAAAAATGTTATGTCTGGGCAGCAAGATAATAAAGCATGGGGCATGTCTTCACAGGTGCCTCTGACTTTGTATTTCCTTCGTCATTTCTGGGAGAGCAGTTAATATTCTAAGGGTCCAAAATATCTGTTATGTTAATAGTAGTTAAAAGCCAGAAACATAACTAAGGAGAAACCTGTAGGAACAAAATCAGACTTCGAAAAACCAAACACAATGAACAAGAGTGCATCCTTTAGGTGGGGTGATAAATTTAGAGCTTTTGTTCATGAGCAGCATTATGGTATTTTTGCTGAACTCCTTGGCTCAGGAGCCCGATGACAGGGTTGAATTCTGGCTTTTCATATTTTATAAATCCTGTGACTGTGGGTAATTGAACTTTATGCTTCAGCGACTCATCTGTAAAATGGGGATGTAGTATGACCCACCCAAGAGTGGTTGTGAGATTTAAGGCAATTAATGTGGAAGTACTAAGAATGCCTGATACAAAGCAGGTAGTGCAGTATTAACTAGTACCTGGTGACAGTAAAGAGGTTGATGATTTTAGGTTTATGACTCCTCCTAAGGCAGGAGGAGTGCTT
Source organism: Spilogale gracilis (assembly GCA_004023965.1). Lineage (NCBI taxonomy): Eukaryota > Metazoa > Chordata > Mammalia > Carnivora > Mephitidae > Spilogale > Spilogale gracilis. The sequence continues at coordinate 17,988 of PITA01012293.1, forward strand.
TTAAACTAAAATGCTTTTAAAACACAGTGGAAGTAAATAAGGCATTTCTGTGAACTTGTATTAGTCAATGTTTATGACCTAACTAGTTTATGACCTCTGTTAAGGATAGACGTACAAAATTAATAGGGAGCCATTAGAGGGGATGATTGTTCTATTAACACAAATGAAACAAAATTTAGGACTACAAGTACCCTTATAGTAGTAGCATGTCTTATCGATGAACAGACATTTATTCAATTTTGAACATATACTTAATAGTTGGGTTAATTATTCAATTGAAGGAATGGACCCACAGTGGTCACTGTAGTCTCTCCTGTGGGTTATCACACTCCTTTTTGGACCCCCAAATGGCTGTGGTCACGTGTCACTTGGAGGGTTGTCCATAGCACTTTCTGTGTACTGGGGAGATACAATTAAAAACAAAATCTTCTCCCCCAAGAAATCCTTTCCACAAAGATAGTAGGGAAAGAAAACACGTGTATGATCGAACATGCATTGAACTAGAATGTGAGGCCCGTTACAAGCAATCTGCTAACAGATTACAGAACATGGAAAGGAATCTCATCCCTTTGGCTAGACCAAGCAGAGACGACCTCTCCTACACATGTTTGCAAGATAAACAGGAACTAGTCCCCAAGTAAGAGGACTTGACCGTACAATTTTTCACAGATAGTTCATTCTTTCTTCACCTGTTAATTGAGGTGACCATCTGTGCGAACTAATTAGCTTTATCTAGAGAAAAACCAGACTTCTCATATCTTTATTACAGGAGGTAATTTTGCAACTGGACCAAGGCACCTACCAAAATGAGACTCCTGCGCTCTAACAGACGCTGGGATATGGGGTGCTCTCTGTTGATGTTTGCATTTCAGAAAGATAGCTCCCAGGTCCTTGAGAAAGATATTCAAAGGTCAGAAACCTGACAAAATACCTATCTGGTTTTCAGAAGGATTTGTACACTTTTCTCAGAGAGGAGCAAGTATTCTTAGTTGAATGCTCAGAGAAAGGGAACTTCTCTTACTTGCAATAGGAAAAATTAAGTCTCTTCTTTTTCTATTTGTCTGTACCCACACATCTGACTTGCATCACTTGAACAAGGTCAGTCCCCCTTTTACAGCGGAGCTGCTAAGGTACAGATAAGTTAATTACCTAATCAACAGTTGGTGGTTAAAATTAAGGTTATATTTATATTTTTTAATTGGCAATGGTAGGGAAGATCTGATCTAATTTCTTCTTTCTTGCACTGTTAAAATGTGGTACTTATTTAATGGTACGTCTTGGGAAAGAAATGAGGAAACTCCAGATTACCTTTCATATTATTTAAGACCCTTTTTTTTTTTTTTTTATTACAAGACCCTTAGGGGAGCAACTCTTGCCTGTTTTAATTTAAAGAGAATTGCTCATTAATTCTTTCAGTATGCAGACCATTTACTGTGTTAAATCAGCCTGATGTTGGAAATGTTTAATTGTTAACCAGGATCAGATTGGTAATATTTTATCCGATTAAAAGTTTCTCAGTATTCTCACCAACTGTGAATTTTAGATCAACTAAATGATCAGAAAGAAAGAGAAAGCAGGGGTGTAAATCTTGTGAAGAATGCCTTTTATGTGCTTGCTAGGAGCCTGAGGCTAAAGATGAGGGTCTTGGTGTATGGTGATGGTGGTGGTGGGGGTGGGTGGGGGTGGGGAGGAGTGGGTTGATGGGGAGGATGTTGGGGACCTTAAGAGTTGACATTCCTTTTGCCCTCATTTCTTATTTTCTGTTTTAGGAGATAATCTGCTTCTAGTTTCTGCTAAGATGCAATGAGGTTGTTGAGTTCAATGACTGATTTATGGAATCGAGGTTCAAATGGACTCCCTGATTGCTCTCTTTTTTAAGTTTGACATTTTATTACATGGGCAGTAACCTTGGCCTGTTGTGCTCTTTTAATTCAGGTTCTTATCTCCCAGAAACCTTCACTCTGGACAAAGTGAAAACATTTGTTTAGAGTAAACAGTTTTCACTTCTCTTCCCGATCTTTTTTTTTTTTTTTTTTTTTTTTAATGTTTATGACATTCTTAAGGCACTATTCTTTACAGACATCAGGCAGTTCAATTTGAAAGTGGCTTTAGCAACCCACAGAGATGTTTTGCATCATTGCTGAGCTTAGGGTATAGGCAGTTTCCTAGCTTAGCAGATACTCTTGCATCTGGATTAAGTTCCATCAGAGACTTGAGAACTCTAGACTGATTTTTTTATGGCTTAAAATGCTTGATGACCTTTTAAAGGGTGTCTTTTCAAAAAAAAGTAATGATTAGTGACTCAAAAGTGTAAAACTGTAAGTTTGAAGTATGCTTTATTTAATCTAGTTTAGAAGTGTATTGGAGAGCGTAATTATTCATCTCTTGGCCTACTGAGGTAGAACAGCGGCAGCAACTCTTTTAGTGTTTAAGTTGGAATGAGACGGGAAGCTCAGATCCAAAGACAAAACGTGATTCCTACTACTTTTCCCCTCTCAGGTCCAAGTCCAGATCTTGTGACTTGCTGATGTGGCAAACTGGCTCTATTCCGTGTAAAGGAAAAAAAGAGGGGTAGAATAAAAATTGTTTGCTCTGACTTTGTGTCTTCTGTGGAGTTTGGGGGAGGTGGGAGCATGGAAGACCCGCCACTAGTAGAAGGGCCTCTCTCAATGTAAAGACTGTCAAAGGCACATGGCTTGTAGGGGAAACAGAACTCCTAATCCTATACTTTTGGAATTTGCAGGGCTTGTGGGATAGATTTCCTTACTTTTTGAAAAATATTCTATCAAATTTAGGTTGAATGAGAATTGGGTTAGGATTTGAATTATCAGTTTAGCTGTTCCTGAGTCTTTTTTTTTTTTTAGTCATCCTTAGCAATTGCTTTTCAATTCAGCCATGAGTTAAAATCATATCTGTTTCTTGCTGGCCTCTGTGCAAAGGACAGAAACCTCATATGTCTTACTCCTTTGAGTACGGACTCTATTTGAAGAGTGGTATATTTCAAAGAAAAAAATAACCTTAAGTGTATCTTGGTTGTCCAATGTGAAAAACAAAGTATTTATAAACCTTTGTTTAGGAAACAGTAGTGGTCAAGGTATGAAACAAAGATGTGTATTTTTGTTTTCAGCTCTGTTGTAGACATGGTGACTGGTGCTTTCAGTTACTGTTTTATTCCTGTGTTTAAAAAAAATGCCCAATGCCCAATTCTACATGAGGTAGACAACTTTAATATTGGGCTGTTGGGACATAGGGAAAAGTAGTCAGACCAAGAGAGATAGGAAGCTAGCTAATTCAGGATGAACAATTACGAAACATTTACTTTTCCCTTCGAAGGGAATAATAGTTCATTCTTCCATCTTGCTGTGTATTTATTCTGCAAATCTTACACTACACATAGTTGTGGAAATAATGGATGAGTCAGCTAGCCCCCTTGTGTAAACGCTAGGATTTGAAAAAGTCTCTCCTTCTGCCTACTTGAGCAACCTAAGGCTAATTGAAAATTCTTTCCCCTTAAGGTTTTTCTCTTATAAAAATGCATGTATCCTTTGGGGAGATGATTTATTAGGATTATCACAAAGTTACACCTGGTTTTAAATGTATTTATTATAATGTCCCGAGAATTTATTTTGATGGGGTAGAGGTAGAAAGAATTTGAGGTCACTGGGTATCTAGGAGGGAGGTAGTAATGGCTTGGTTTGTGGGGCAGAAAGGACTGAAAATAGACTTGACCCTTCTCACTGTTTTGCAGAGGACCGTTTTTTCCCTTACAGTGTTAACACATACCAAGCACTCAGCTATGTCAGTATGAGTTTTGATGCCAGTGAACTTTAGAATTAAGCGAAAACCTATTTCTGTAAGATCAGAATTGTAAAAGTAGAACAAAACCTAGTATTTGTTTTTAGTTTTATAAATTTTCTCTGCAAAGTCTTATGATGTCACTAATTTTACTTATTTCTTAAAAACTCATTTTGAGTAAATCTTGCTTGAATAGGCTATCAGAATGAACATATAGCTTCTTTTTATGTCATTAAATATCCTAGGCCTTTCTTTCATATGCCTGGTGGGAAAAAGGTTCTTGAGACTTTTGCATTGCTACTTGGATGTAGGTGCCTCAACTCTTTTTGTCCAAATAAACTGCATCCTCCCCTCCAGTCCTGGGTTTTCAGTCTTTATAAAGAGCTCTGCAGTCTTTCCCTTCATCCTAACCATCCATCTAGCTAGATCCTTTCCTTTTCTACCCCCTCTATCTGATTCATAATTTAATACATTCTTTCAATTCTCTATATTTTATGTAGTTTACAAAATTACCAAAGTGATTTTTTAAAAAAGAATTAAATGATATATAGTGTGTAAAGCAAAAAGTGAAAGTTTCTGGCTTGCCCCTGAGCGCCCCCAGATATTAAGGAGTGATGCAAAATGTGCCTCACAACTGTGTTCCTCCTTCTTTTCTTTCCCTGGCTTTATTGAGATAGTGACCTAGAACACTGTGAGAGTTTAAGGTGTACAGCATGTTGCTTTGAAACACTTATATATGGCAAAATGATTACCACTGTAGTGCTAGTTAACACCTTTATCTCATCATAAAATTACTATTTCTTTTTTGTGGTGAGAACATTAAGATCTACCCAGTTAGAACTTTCCAGTGTACAATACAGTATTACCAACTTAGTATTATTATCACCATAGTATACAATAGATGCCTTATTAATCTTATAACTTGCAGTTTGTGCCCTTTGACCAGTATCTGTCCATTTCTCCCACACGCCAGCCCCTAGTAAACACTACTCTCTGTTTCTGACATTCTATCTCATTCTTAAAGATTTTTTTATTTATTATTTGACAGAGAGAGAGAACACAAGTAGGCAGGGTGGCAGGCAGAGGGAGCGGGAGAAGCAGGCTGTCCGCTGAGCAGGGAGCCCAGTGTGGGGCTTGATCCCACGACCCTGGGATCATAACCTGAGGTAAAAGCAGATGCTTAATTGACTGTGCTACCCAGGTGCCCCCTATCTCATTCTTTTTAGCAGTTTTTTTCTTTTTCTTTCTGGGAAAGTATCCATTGTGCTGATGTATCACAGTGATGATATCATATTTCCCATAGATGAGTAATTGTTTCCAATTCTTTTTTTTGATACAGCAAACACTGATAGAATAAACATGCTCAAACATAGATTGTTGCCTCTGTGTTATTTATGTAGATTTTCTTCTTAATATCCATCAATATATTTTAGAGTTGGTTTTTCATGAAACCTTATATAGTTCTTAGAACCTGTTCCATGTATTATAGTGATTTCTAATGCTTTTACATATGGTATCTAATGCTATTGGATCTGGTGTTATCATTTCTAATTATTCCTGAAATATAAGAAAGATAGATTCTTTTTGTGGTGAATATTTACCTTATATATGACTACCTCACTAAATTCTTACTATGTAGAACACTTGCTTGACCTTACTTTTCTAGGTAGAAAATTACATTGTATGCAAGTGAAACATATTAAAATTATTTGTGTCTAGTTTTGATATTTCTTACTTTTTTTTCCCAGTCTTGTCACATTGTCTGGGTCTTCTGAAACAATTTTGAATCATACTGATGATAGCGTGTATCTTTGTCCTGTTTTATACCTTGATGATAATGCCTAAATATACGACTACCAATTCTCTCTCCTTTCCAATCATTGATGGGATCACCCATTTCTCTGTGTCTCTGTTTATGCTGGATATTTCAACCTTTCACATACTTGTCAGTCTCATAAAAAACAATATTCCGTTTTTGTTTTAATTTGTGTTTCTTTGATCGTACATAAGTTTGAGCATGTTTCCATATGTTTTTTTTGCTTCTGTGCTTCTGTGATTGTCTCTTCATATTCTTTTGGCTTGTTTATAAATTATATTTGTGGAAGTTCCACAATTACAATTTATTTGCTATGAACAAATTGTAAATATTTTCTTCAAGGGTATCAGTTCAGGGTTTCTAGGCAAAATAATCTGATCTTGTTAGCTGAAGGTAGAGGGGAATTAATTCACTTCCTTAGTTCCTCGGAATACCATACAATTAGAAGTGGTACAGCTAAGAGAAATGCCCAGCTTCCTCTCAGCCCAGTCATTTTTTTAAAAAATGGTTTTTAAATTATTATGTATTTATTTTATTTTATTATTTTATTATTATGTATTATTATGTTTTTATTATTATGTTCACTTTTATTATTATATTCACAAAATGACCTAGTATATGTTCCAACATATAGTACGTCATTAGTTTTTGATGTAGTGTTCAGTGATTCATTAGTTGTGTATAACACCCAGTGTTCATCATCACACATGCCCTCCCTAATACCCATCACCCACTTACCCTATCCTCCACTCTCCTCTCCTCTCTAATCCTGTTTGTTTCCCAGAGTCCAGAGCCTCTCATGGTTGTCTACCCCTCTGATTCCCCCACTTCGTTTTTCTCTCATTTCCCTGTGGTCCTCCATATTATTCCTTATGTTCCACACATGAGTGAAACCACAAGATAATGGTCTTTCTCTGCTTGACATATTTCACTCAGCATGCTCTCCTGTTCCATCCATGTTGATGCAAATGGTGGGTGTTCATCCTTTCTGATGGCTGAGTAATATGCCATATGCATATGTTCCTTATCCATTCATTTGTTAAAAGGCATCTTGGCTCATTTGACAGTTTGGCTATTGTGGACATTGCTGATATGAACTTGTGCCCCTTCGAATCACTACCTTTGTATCTTTGGGGTAAATACCCAGTAGTGCAATTGCTGGGTCATAGGGTAGCTATATTTTCAATGTCTTGAGGAACCTTCATACCGTTTTTCAGAGTGGCTGCACCAACTTGCTTTCCCATCAACAGTGTAAGAGGGTTCCCCTTACTCTGCATCCTTGGCAACATCTGTTGTTTCTTGTCCTGTTAATTTTTGCCATTCTCACTGGAGTAAGGTAGTATCTCAGTGTGGTTTTCATTTGTATTTCCCTGATGTCAGCCCAGTTTATAGAAACCCCACCACTGTTGCCTCTACCTGTTGTTCAGTGTCAACAAAGCCAGGACCCAGTATCAGAGGACCAACTATGGATACTGTAGGTATCAAATGCCTTCATAACCGTTGTTGCTAGAAGAGCCCTTTAGCTTCATGATCTTCAGATCTGCTTTCCAAGTCTCCTGTTGGTGTATGTTTGATGGAAACTAGTCAGAAATCTACATGCTAGAAGAAAGGAATGCTGGGAAATACAGATTTTGGATTCAGCCTGGCAAAGGTGGTGTCAACAATATGAAGAACTGTCAAAATGGGGATATTTAAAGGTCTTTGGGCAGCCACAGATGATAGATTTTCATGACGCCCAGCCTGTCATTTTGTGCAAAGCTTTGTTTTTGTTTCTGTTTTTAATCATATAGAAGTTTCAAACATTTTGATTTTTATGGTTTATTTATTCAATACAGATTTATTGATAGCCAATTCTGTGCCAATCATTGTGCTTTTTAATGGAGATAAAATAGTGATCCTGACTTCTTGGAGTTTTGAGTCTAATATGGGAGTCTCTTCTTATCACAAAAATAAATTTCGCATTGCAAAAGTGATCATTTGGACAAAGGGAGGGTAGTGGTGAGAGCATGTTCTAGATAATTGACACACTCAGATAGGTTGGCTGAGGGTTTGCTAATGAAGTGGTACTTGATCTGAGGTTTGAAAGATGTTGAGAAGTTGATTCACAAAGGTGCTGGAAGTGTATAGTAGGCAAAGCAGATAGTGTTTTCAAAGATGAGGTGCAGGAGGACCCCGGCAAGTATGAGGATATAAAATAACATGGTTGTGATGAAGATGAGGTCTAGAGAATGAGGGAAAATGTGGTTCTGAATAATGCTGGAAAGGTAGGCAGAGGCCAGATGAAGTAGGGCCTGTGGCCAAGATAAGCTTTCTGGGTTTTGTCTTAAGAGCATCAGGAAGCCACAGCTTTAGGCTTCAGTGTGGAAAGTAGTTTGGGAGATGTCAGCTTACTTTGGGTGGACAAGGTAGAGGAGGCCCTTGCAATTGTTTAGGGAACAGCTACCCAGAACTCATAGAAGATCTTGACAAATGTTGGCTGAATGAATGAAGTAACTCAATGCCAAAGTTAATCCTGATAGGGATTTTAAAGAATAATAAGGTAAAAATCAAGCTGTCTGGAAAGCATTCAGTGGAATTTGATGAGGAAATCCAACATAGAGCATAAAGAAGCAATTTGTCAGAGATTAGCAAGGCATAAGATCAAAAATATCTCTATGAGGTGAAAATAGTCATAATAAAGAGCATCTATGCAACATATAGTTATTATGTTTGGTTCAGGCTGTTCGTTTTGATGATTTAACATATTCATTGACTGGCTAATGAGATTTACCAGTAATAACATTTAAGAAGTTTAGTAGAGATCTATTAATTTAGATCATCAGGTTATGTAGAAGCTTCTTTAAGGAAACACTCAGTGCCTACAAAATATATAGTTAACTGTGCTGGTTAATAAGGTCATTTGTATAAAGGCAATAATCTGTCAGGCCTTGACTTTACTTGTTAATGAACTCTTGCTGAATATATTAAGAGATTTGGAGTTTCATAGAAACAGCAGTTCTTTAATTGAGACTCCTAACCTGCTTGAGAGGGCTTAAGCATGCACAGAGGCTGACTTGAAAGAATAGAATGTGCTTTTACAACATTTTAACTTCTGGTATGGAGGACCTATAGGTATTCACTGAGATGATCTAGTGAGGAGGGTAAATGGGCAGGGAAGCCCTTGGAAAATCACATTCAATGGATAAAATGTAGAGGGAAGGAGTCAGTGCCGAGCACATTGGATGTGATAGGGCCCTCAACTTTTCCTCCATCTGGTGTTAGCTGTAGGCCGACTGTTGAATTCAGAAGGATGGAGAGGAATGAGGGTTCTTTTTTTTTTTTTTTTTTTTTAAGATTTTATTTATTTGACAGAGAGAAACATAGCTAGAGAGGGAATACAAACGGGGAGAGAGGGAGAAGCAGGCTTCCCGCCGAGCAGGAAGCCCTATGTGGGGCTTGATCCCAGGACTCCAGGATCATGACCTGAGCCGAAGGCAGATGCTTAATGACTGAGCCACCCAGGGAATGAAGCTTCTTTTAAGTGTCGTATGCTCTAAAGGTTCAAAGGCTTTTGCCCTTCCTCAGTACAGGTGCTCTGAGGTTCCTGGCTTTCCTGTACTCTCTTTGTACTTCTTTATGGATAAACTTGGATGCTATTTACTAAACTCATGTGATGCTCTGGACTTCCCAAGAACATCATGTGTCCCTACATCCCCCAAGGGCACCACGTCATACCAGGAATCCAGGGAACGCATTTTGAAATAGTACTTTATGTTGACTTATAGGAAAAGGGGCTGTTGGCAGTTGATCCACATGTTTCTTTAGGCAGTCCCACATCTTGGTATTATAGATTCTCTTATAGTAAGGATCCACAGAGAGTATCTTATTCAGTGGTCTTAATTCACTGGTAAGGAAATTGAGGCCTCCTGGAGGCCAAGTAACTTTTTAAACTATAAAGCAGGTAGAGGGTAGAATATGAAAGGAATCAATTTGTAACTTCTGTTTCCCTACTGAATATTGAAAAAAGAAGGAGATGTTCTCTGCAGGGCTGTGACTGTGAGGATTTTTTGGTGCTCACTAAATTGCTTTCCCTTGTGCCAAGTTTTGTTAATCCTTCCATACCAGGCAGCAGAATGGTCCCTGAGGGCCTAAGAATGGCTTTCTAAACATGAGGGAAATAGTCCTCTGTTACTGAAAAGCTCACTTGTATGAATGTGGCTTTAAAGGAAAAAAAAGGACTTTGTAAAAAAGGAATTTTTGCCTTTGCAAAACATATTAAAAACCAAGCCTAATGTCTTAGGAGTCAGAAGGGAGTTTAGGCATGTAGTCTATAACTTTTTTTTGGTATATCCCTATAGCTCAAAATGTTTTTGATGTCATTACAAATAAATGACCTTGAGGGGCGCCTGGGTGGCTCAGTTGGTTACGCGACTACCTTTGGCTCAGATCATGATCCTGGAGACCCGGGATCAAGCCCCACATCGGGCTCCCTGCTTGGTGGGAAGCCTGCTTCTCCTTCTCTCGTTCCCCCTGCTTGTGCTCCCTCTCTAGCCGTGTTTCTCTCTGTCAAATAAATAAATAAAATCTTAAAAAAAAAATGACTTTGAATCAAAAGCTACCCTAAAAGCTACCAGCACATATATGCACATTTACAAACAGCACAGAAAATGTCCCACCCAAATCCTGAATTCTCTTCTTTATCAGCCTCGCAAACCGAGGCAAACTTCTAGTCTTATGTCTTCAAACAAACAGAAACCAAGTGTAGCTACCTAAATTATATTTGTTTTTTTTTTTTCCTTGAAATGTCATCCAGGGAACCTTATGCTGGAGTCTAGAGGCAACTGGTAAGACAAAGCAACTATTGTAGTTTGAAAAATTCCATAAACGCTTATTTATTCTTTCTTTTCTTCTTATTTTTCTTCTCCTCCCCGCAAGCCCTCCACCCCCACCCCTCTCCTTGCCTTCACGCTTTGTCCAAAGTAACATTACCTTCTATTTCAAGCTCCCATTATGTCCTTGTTTATTTTTTCCTCTTATCTTAAGTGGTGGCTTCTTACTCCGTTTTGGTGGGGGGAATCCTCCTTGTTAGAAGCGAGGTGCTGAGGGCCCTGAAAGCGGAAGCTTCCTTGGCTGTCAGCAACTCATGAATGAATTCTTTCAAGGGGATGGTAAAGAGGAGATGTGGCAGGGGTTCAGGAACATTTGATTTTTCTACATTGATCAGAGTCATATCAGTGGAAAAACAATAGGTCTTTATCATTCAAGATTCCCTTAACCAAGGGCTCTCAAATCTAGATTCTTCCTGAGATCTTCCCTCCAGATTTAGCTGGTTAGAACTCCTATTTTGCTGCTGATTTCTCTTTACTTCATTTGCATGGTATTATCATGAATGGGATAGCTTAATCTGTAAGCAGAGCAGTGGAGAATGGTACCTGTTCTTCTGAGGTTTATTAGTGTCCATAGATACCTGATTCTTCTGCCCTTTCAGATACCCTGGATGGTGCCCCTCTCAGCTTACCTTAAGTTGGGCGGGGCCATGTGATTAATCATGGAGACAGAGGATGAGAGCAGCCTAGTGGCTGACCGACCATAGCAAAGAGAGAACCTTGGAAATTTACCTGGACCCAAGGCCGACTTCATGTGAGAAATCAGCATTCATTACGTTACACCACAGAGACTGTGGGACTCAGTCCTGCAGGATAACTTGACCTATTCTTGTCACTGTGTTGGAACTTCTGCCTTAATCAGTTAAACCTGACAGGGTATTCTTGTTTGACCGAATGCTCAAGGTCCCAGGAATATAACCCCCTGCATAGATAGCCATTTTCTCTCTCTTGTTTGTGTTCCCAGTGCCCAGTTGAATGACACCTATTTTCTAGAAATAATCAACACATTTTATTTCTCCTAAATATAAAGTTAGTCATAACTTTCAGTCTATAAAACCTGTTACTACATGTTAAAAACTTAGTTCACAGACTCATTTTTTCTTTCAATGCAATAAATTTCTCTTTTAATCAGAATTACCTACTCACCCCTAAGATTATAAATTCCTCCAGAATATATGAGAAACTGTTTTGTCACCTATGTTTCTAAACCATAGCGAGGGATTAGTTATATTATTTTTGTTTCTGTGTCATAATACCTGGAAGATATGAGCAGCAAATTGTAGGCCAAGTTACAGTCAGTAGGCCGAGAAGTCCCAGTATCTGCCTTCTGCAAGTGGGGGCCAGCTGTGTAATTCAGTCCAAAGGGCTGAGAACCAAGGGAGTTGATGGTGTAAATCCCAGCTGATGCTGGAGAAGAGGAGGCCATCTGTCCCAGCTCAATCAGCAAGGCAGAGGGAAAAAAAAAGTAAATTCTTTCTCTCTTTGCCTTTTGTTCTGTTCAGGCCCTCAGAAGATTATCCCACCTTCAGAAGGCTTTACTGGGTCCACCAACTCAAATGCTAATCTCATCTGGAAACCTTTACATACCACCCAGAAAGAATGTTTAATCTGGACACTCTGTGACTGGTCAGGTTGACATATAAAATGAACCATCATATCATATTATTTTTAAACATTTTTTTTAAAAGGTTTTATTTATTTATTTTTCAGAGAAAGAGCACAGGCAAGGGGAGCTGCAGGCAGGGGGAGAGGGAGAAGCAGGCTCCGCGCTGAGCAGGGAGCCCAAAATGGGGCTTGATCCCAGGACCCTGAGATCATGACCTGAGCTGAAGGCAGAAGCTTAACCAACTGAGCTCCCAGGTGCCCCCCTTTTTAAAACATAATACCTTATTATTTTTAGAATAAAGCCAGCAAGTATGTTGAGATAGTTGTTCTTTTTGTTGTTAGTGCTAGTCTTGTTGCTGTCACTATGTATTATCCACAATAGAACTGGAAACAGGTGCAGCCAGAAAAGGAAAATAAGTTTCAGAAAAATTCCATTATTTGGCCAGGGTACTATGCTCAGTATGTTGCAAAGCATGGACATGGAATCTGGGTCTTTGAACTCTAAATTATTATTATTATTTTCTTTCCTGTTGGCAAACCTGAATGCCGCTAAAGGCAGTGCAACTAGTCTTCTTACCACAACTCACTGATCAGTATAAATCTAACATTTTGCAGGTTTTGAGGAGGTCAAGCAAGATGATTCTGTTTTTCTTCTTGCTGCGCACATATGTTATCTGAGTTGTGGCACAATCCACAGTACAATCTTACACTGGGTATCTCTAGGTTCCTCCCCGCCCCCCTTCCTTTTTACTCATCCTAATGGCCAAATCCAGTGTTAATCTTTCTCTCATAGTGTCCTTTGTTGAAAAGTGTTTTCACCACGGGACATCTTCTCTCACTTCTTTCCAGGCAGCTTTTTTTCCTCCGTAGTGAGCACTCGGTGCTAGGGGATATGACAAGTTTATTTTATCTTCTTTGGGTGTTTGAAGTTCTAGTAAAAGGACCAACTACCTAGAGGCCTCAGCCTCTCTGGTAGGGTTCTGTGCTGCTCTTAGATGAATGAGCCCCATTTAAAGGCACCTTTACTGGGCTCCTCATGAAAGGATTCTTACAATGATAAAGGTTTAAAAATTTTAAAGCTTTCTTTTTAAAACTATTAAAGCTTTATTTTTGTCAGAGCAATGTATGTCTATGCTAAAATGTTTTTTAAATGACAGTAATTTATAGTAAATAAGCTTATTGTCCTCGCTCCATCCTGTCCCCAGTCCTATTCCCCAGAGGCAGTGAACTTACTTTAACTGTTCCTGTTTTGAGTTCTTCTAATCATTATCTCCATAACTCCAAATAATATCCTTCTTTCTAAATATATATTTTGATTTATGACCCTTAGAGAATAGCCACTAACCTTACCTATGTTCCTAAAAGCGAGAATTTATCTCCCTTGTACAACTCCTCCCTCTGTGCCTCTTCTCTTTTCTACTGTTTTTCTACATTGTAATATTCTTAATCTTTGAGGGTAATGGAAATATTCTGTCTGATATTTAGTCATCAAATTTGATCAAATGATACACGTAAGTTGAGTATTTCATGAAATATAAATGTATCACAAAAATAGTTTTGAAATGCATGTGAAATGCCTTACTTAAAAATATTTTGGGGGGAGTATAATTAATATACATGTTATATTAGTTTCCAGTGTCCAGTATAATTCAGATTCAGTAATCTATATGTTAATCAGTGCTCATCATGGTAAATGTACTCTTAATTCATTTTATCTATTTTACTCATTCTTGCCCCCCTTCCCTTCTGGCAACCACCAGTGTATTCTCTGTATTTCAGAGTCTGTTCTTTTGTTTGTTTCTTTTTTCTATTGTTCTTTTGTTTTGTTTCTTGAATTCCACACAAGGGTGAAATCATCTGGTATTTCTCTTTCTCTGTCTGGCTGTGTCACTTAGCATAATACCCTGTGGATCTATCCATGTTGTTGCAAATGACAAAACCTCATTCTTTTTTATGGCTGAGTAATATTCCATTCTTTATCTACATCTTCCACATTCTCTTTATCCATTATTCTCTGGTATTTAAAAAGTAATGTCATATTTTAAAATATATAATATAATATGTAAAAAATCTGTTGGTTCCTCTTTTAACTTCCAGTCATATCCATATTTTGCTTATTTATGTATTTGTATATGTATCTATTTTGCATTCATTTTTACTAGTCTCCTTGGAATCCTTGCTCCGTAACATGGATGTTATAGAGCTGTTAGCTTTTCTTACTTATTGCTCCATCACTCAGCTTCTGAAGGCTATACCGCTGCTTTTATATTTTTCAGACTCAAAGTAGTCATGATTTATTTTGTAACCACAATGAATCTTGTTAATTTCTATAGGTTAATTCTTATTCTGAAACACAAACGGCTTTTGATCATTATGGATTTATTAATGTTAAGTTTCCATTTCCTTCTCTGTGGGTCTGATGCTCACATCAAGGCCAACTGGAGTATCTTTTCCTACACTTCAGCAGTTTCTCACAATCATGCATATTTAGTTTGCTACACTTTGGAGTCATGACTCTTCTATATAGTTTTTATTTTCTTAGGATTTTTTTTCTAATTTGTTTTCTCTTCGTCAAGATTTTTTCATTTTTGCAGTTTGAATATGTGTAATTTTTTTGGTATTTATCCTGCTTGATATTTTCTGCGCTGTATTTGTGGTTTGGTGCTTTTCATTAATTTTGGAAAAAAAAACTTAAAGCTTTTATTATATGACACAGAGAGAGAGAACAAGTCAGAGGGGGGCAGTTCAGTGGGAGAAGCAGACTCCCCACTGAGACAGGAGCCTAATGCAGGGCTCAATCTTAAGGACCCTGGGATCATGACCTGAGCTGAAGGCAGATGCTTACCTGACAGAGTCACCCAGGTGCCCCAGTTTTGGAAAATTCTTAACCATTAGTACTTCACATGTTTTTTCTTTTTTTCCTTTTTTTCTTTTCCTTCTGGAGTTCTTATTATGCAGACACACCTTTTGTAGTTATACCACAGTTCCTGGATATTCTGCTTCATCTTTTTATTGTTGTTTCTCTTTGCATTTAAGTTTGGAAATGTCTACTGACATATCTTCAAGTTCCTTGATTTTTTCCTTAGCTGTGCCCAGTCTACTAATGAACTGAATCAAACATTTTTTCTTCCTGTTGTATTTTTTTAAAATTCCTAACGTTTCCATCTGTCTGTTTACACTACCCATCTGTTCTTGCCTGTTGTCCACTTTTTCACTAGATCCCTTAGAATATTAATTGTAATTATTTTAAATTCACAGTCTGATAATTCCAGAATCTCTGTCACATCTGATTCTGATTCTGATGTAGTCTCTTCCAGGTATTTTTTTTGTTTTCTGTTTATTTCCTATTAGTATCCTTTGTAATTTTTTGTTGAAAGCCAGCCATGATGTATTGGGTAAAAGAACAGAGGAATAGAGACCTTTAGTGGAATGCTTTATATTAATCTGGCTAGAAGTTAGTATTTGTTTACTATTGATAGCTTGTGGATGGTGTCAGAGTTGAAAATTTCTCCTAGTATTTTTGTTTTTGTTTTGCCTGTTATCTTTGTTTTTTCCTAGGCATTTCTGAGTGTGATGATTAATTTTATGTATCAGCTGGACTGGGACACAGAGTGCCCAAATACTTGGTTAAACATTATTTCTGGGTGTGTCTGTGAGGGTGTTTCCACATGAGATTAACATTTGAATCTGTAGACTCAGTAAAGAAGAGTGCCCTCCCCAAAGTGGGTGGGCCTCATCCAGTGAACTGGAGGCCTGGATAGAATAATAGGTTGAGTAAGAAGGAATTCTTTCTCTCTGCCTGACTTTCTTTGAATTGGGACATCCATCTTCTCTCGCCTTTATGCTAAGACTGAGACTGGACTTTTGTGCCATCAATTTACTGGAATCTGCTTTCTTTCTCCTAGAAATCTGTTTAATGAGCATGCCTCTTTTTTTTTTTTTTGCAGTGTTATAGCACTATTCATTTTGTATGTTTATGATACTATTTCAGCAGAGTTTATGATGGAATGCAGATGCTTACTTTTTCTCCTTGAGTCCAGAATTTTGGTTATTCATAATTTGTCTTATTTATCTAAATGAGATTTTAAAAAATTCATACAAAAATTCAAGCAACACACAATCACATAGAACAAAAAGTTCATATGTGCCTTTACCTCTTACCTGCTTTCCCTTTACTTCATTCCCATCAGCTGACCTTTGCCATATATAACCCTCTCTTCCCACCCACTGACTTCCTCATGTTTAACCACCATAAATAGTTTGGTAGATAGCTTTGTGGCCTTTTTTTCAATGCATTTTGAATCAAATGTAATTATAAAGATTTGTTTCATTTTCTAATAAGTGAGATTATACTCCTTATTTACATAGCTTGCTTTTTTGGGAAACTATTAAATAATACACTTTAAATCTTGAGGCATAATTAAATGCATTTCTTTCCCAAAATTAGCTGATAAAAATTTGAATTTTATTCTTTTCCTCAATATAGCTTTATGGATGTCATATGTCTGAAAATATTTTATAATTATCTGATAATCATTTTGTAATTTAGAACCTACTTACTTTTAATTAAACTATGCCACTTAAGCATTTTTCTCTTTTATAATGAATTCCACAAAAACAGAAATTCTAGACTGCTTAACATCAAAGCATTTCAACTTTTATTATTCTTGTTTTATAAAAGAAGAAACTGTAGCTCAGGAATATTGTGATTTTCCAAGGTCACATGGTCCTCCGCCCTGTTTCCTGATTCCCTCATCAAAATTAATCCTTCTCTTCTATTTTCTTTCTCAGTAAATGTCATTCTGTACATTACCAATGCCAGAAACCTAGAATTATCCTAATACCTCCTGTATCCCTATATCCTATATCCAATTCATTGCAGGAAGGAGGGCAACTCAAGAGTTGATTTGGACATAACTTTCATGTATCTTTAAAGTGAAGTTGTCAAGAAGACACCTGGGGAGACGAGTCTGGAGTCTAAGGAAAGGGTCCAGCTGGACCTGCTCATTTGCAAGCCTTCTGAACACAGGTAAGAAGTGAGCCTTGAATGTGAATTAGGCTTTTTATTTTAAAGCTTGTATTTATTTATTTGAGAAAGAGAACAGAAGGGAGAGTGAGCAGAGGGAAGGGGCAAAGGGAGAGGGAGCCCAATGTGGGCTCAATCTTAGGACGCTGAGATCATGACCTGAGCTAAAGTCAGATGCTTAACTGATTAAGCCACTCAGGTGCCTCACGAATTGCTTTTAACAAGTTCCTATGCCCATGAAAAGATCACTGTCTCAGAGAGACTTTACCTTCTTCCCTGACAACAGCAGGTCTTCCTGCAATGAGCTAACATATCACCATATACCTTCAGGGCACTTCATGATGGTAATAATTTGACTTTTCTTTGTGTTTATTAGTTTAGGTTTATCTCCTGGGCTAGACCATACATTCCATGAGAGGTCCCTATACCCGTGTTTACCATTGTTCCTTTAAGTCCTCAGTTTTTGGGAAATCCTCAGCTTAGTACTTTTTTTTTTTTTTTAAGATTTTATTTATTTATTTATTTGACAGAGAGAAACATAGATAGAGAGGGAACACAAGGAAGGGGAGTGAGAGAGGGAGAAGCAGGCTTCCTACCAAGCAGGGAGTCTGATGTGGGGCTCGATCTCAGGACTCCAGGATCATGACCTGAGCCTCGGGCAGACACTTAACGACTGAAAAGCAAAGAAAGGCAGTGAAGTTGGGTTTTGGAAAAAAGAGAAGAGAGTGGGAGATGAGCAAGCAAAGGGCAAATAATCTTTATATTCCTTATTTAGCTTGGATTCCTCCTGATGAGAATGTGTACCTTCTCTGTCTACTGAACTGGAACTGTAGGTATTAGAGAGAGTGAGATGAAGAGTGTCCAGGAGTGTCGTGTCTTTGACCATTTCTATACCCTGTTTTGCATATCTCTTTATAGGTTAGGTTTTGGTGTGATAGTATACTTATGGGAAATCATTAATTGTGAGTATGAAAATATAAGAGCTTTGCTTGATAAAAAAATATTTTCATTGGCTGGGAAAATTTTCCTAGTGTGGGAACCTTCCTAGGATGGCCATTTCTATATTCACTTGAGTAATTTTTGATGGTATCAACTAGATCTTTTGTAATGTACTTGCCAAAAAGTGAAACTCTGTTCGTTTAAAAATCATCCATTTGTGTGCGGGGAAAATTGCCTGTCATGGTTTGAAAGGATTATTTATGGTTTCTAAACATTCATCTTTCCCAACTCAGCTCATATATTGCCTTTACAAAATGGAAATTTAATTCCATTAAAATGTTCTATTGCCCAATATATACAGCTAGTTATAACATGATTATATTCAATTGCTCCACTGGCTATATTAGAAAATGACAAAGTACATCAAGTAGTTTTAAACTTTTTACTATAATATGTACTGGTGACTGTGACTAATGCTATTGGTGATCACCTTAAAAGATAATCACTAGGAAAGTAATGTTTTGCATTGACCCAAGAAAAATAGTTCATGGTAATATAGCAAAGAGTAATAATGGTAAATGATTATATAGTATACCCATCAAGGATAAAGCCTTGCAAATGGAAAAAAGAAGGGTACTGTTTAAATGACATCTCTTTCTATTTACATCTTAGAAATAGTTTCTTTGGTTTATGTTGAATTTCATTAAGTTAGGTGTTAAACATACATGACATGAACAGAACATTATATGAATATGATTTTTTCTGGTAACTAAAAGTTCTGGAATTCCTTAATTCTTGATGTATATTTCTGTATTAATGTGGTGCTAGTTGGGGGTGAGGGACAGACTGAAATGTGACAGTATACGCTCAAAGATGCCTAATACCTGAGAAATTATGGTAGAGAGATGCAACCATTCTGAAGGGTACTTGTCAAATTTCAGAACTTGACTCTGTCCTGCTGTTTGGCCAAATGCTTGCTTCATAGGAAGAGAAGCCATCTGCTTGAGGCATTACTCACACTGAGGGGTACATGAACAGTAATTAAGAGGAAATGCAGCATAGGTTGTTAACAACAAAAAAAGACTTTGGAAGAATTTGACACTGTGCATGAACATATAATTAGGAAGGACACTCAGATGCAGAAGTTTGAAAGGAAGTGTGTACGTTAGGTAATCAAATCTGAATTTATATTTGTAGACCAGTTTGTATTTTTTTAGGCACGAGCAGTCTGTAGGATTTTAAACATCTATGTCTTCCTTTCACTTTGTCTTCTTCCACAACTGAGAGTGATGATTTTGGCAACATTGCTGTTTTTTGACCATGACCTTTGCGTTGGAATCTGTATGGTTCCTTATAGCTACTTTTTTTTTTTTTATTGTTACTAAATTTTTTTTTTCCAGTGTTTCAAGATTCATTCCCCATTCCCCACACCCAGTGCTCCACGCTTTAGGTGTCCCCAGTACCCACCACCAGGCTCTCCCATCCCTCCACCCCCCTCCCTCCAAGTCCCTCAGTTTGTTTCTGTGTTCAAAGTCTCTGTTGTTTCGTTTCCCTTCCTAGATTACCCTAGTTCCCATTTGCTTTCCTTCTGCCACTGTCCTCCAGTTTGCCCCTCATGCACCGCAAGTAAGTGAGACCATGTGATACTTGACTTTCTCTTCTTGGCTTATTTCACTCAGCATAATCTCTTCCAGTCCAGTCCATGTTGCTACAAAAGTTGGGTATTCATCCTTTCTGACGGAGGCACAGTATTCCATTGTATATATGTACCACATCTTCTTTATCCATTCATCTGTTGATGGGCACCTTGGCTCTTTCCACAGTTTGGCGATGGTGGCCATTGCTGCGATGAACATTGGGGTGCATATGGCCCTTCTTTTGACTACATCCGTATCTTTGGGGTAAATGCCCAGTAGTACAATTGCAGGGTCATAGGGTAGCTCTATCTTTAATTTTTTAAGGAATCTCCACACTGTAGCTACTTTGCAGGAGCAAGTGCCTCTAAGAGCAAGTGCCTCTGGGCAGGGGCGGGGGATGGGGTTGGTTTGTACCTTCAGCCTATACACTAATAAGGGCTTGGACAGGTCATCGACTTTAGTAGGAATGAGGTCACTGTATAAACTGTTCTTTTTTTTTTGGTATAAACTGTTTTGATCTTGTCTTTCTATTGTATTTTGAGAGCTACGTCATAGAACTAATATATCTTTCCTTCAGTTTCTGCTGGTAGCTTCAAGCAAAAACTCTTTTCCATCAGGGAAGAAATTTTATTTTCAGATAAAAACATACAACAATGGGGGGCACCTGGGTGGCTCAGTTGGTTAAGCGACTGCCTTCGGCTCAGATCATGATCCCGGAGACCTGGGATCGAATCCCACATCGGGCTCCCTGCTCTGCAGGAGGCCTGCTTCTCCCTCTCTCACTCCCTCTGCTTGTGTTCCCTCTCTGGCTATGTTTCTCTCTGTCAAATAAATAAAAATCTTAAAAAAAAAACATACAACAATGGGAAAGTCTTGGGGTTATTATAAAATATGTCAAACAATGGCGTGTTTTATTAGGATGTCATGATAACTCATGTGAACTTAAAGGAGGTGTGTTGGCCATTATTCCTCAGTTTTAATGACAGTGGAGATATATTGTGATCAAAAGATTCTAAAAACACTATTGTGTCAGCACCAGAAGAACTTACCAGGGACTATGTAAATACTTAGGAGATTGATTTTTGCAATAAAGTGGCAGTTTTTGTAATGTTTGATTATTACTCATCTTTTCTACTAAAATGTAAAACCCGTTGGTCTTAATGATGGTATAGTTTAGTTTTTGAAGAGAGTGTATATGGGAAAGCAGTTTATCATTTTACTTTTTTGATGGAATGGACTAATTCAAGGAAATTAATCACACATTTATTTTCAGTCACATTTTTTTCCCAAGAATTAGTCTATAAATTCCATGAGGACAGGAGCTGTGACTATTTTGTTCACCTGTGGCTCTCCATAGCCTGGGAAAAATAATGTCCTCAATAAATATTTGCCTGTATAGTAGAATGGATAAGAAATAAAAGGAGACTGAAGACCAGTATTATTTAGTAGATGGCATGTGTAATGAAGATAGTCATTGAGCACTTGCTGAATGCTCAGCATCATGTAATGTGCTATACAGGTATAAAGTATAGATTTCTTCTGCTCATTTTAGACAGAATAGAGTAAAAACCAGGAACAGTAACAGAATAGATCTTGTCTGCTATGGTTAAGCTGAAGAAAAAGTCATTCCCCTGGATGTCAAGAACAGACTGATGAAGAGACTCTCAAGGTGGTTTTTGTATAAGTACTTTGCTTTGTGACATAGGTGTATCTATGAAGAATTATGTTAGTCAATAATAAATTCTCACAGTTAAGGGGAAATCACTACACAGAACAATTCATACTGAAGAATTACTTGTAAACCTGATGACAGTGATTTATTCTGTATGTAATTGAATCAGTTTTCCTTCAGGAAAGCATAAAATGTAGAACAATAATGGAAAAGACACACAATGTTGCTTAGGATAGAATGAAAGATTTCTTTTATGTTGTTGTATAGTGTCTTCCATCTTGGAATTTTTAGAATGCTGTTCAGTAGCACATCTACACTTAGAAGTAGAATGCAAATTGTTTTTTAAAGATTTTTATTTATTTATTTGACAGAGAGAAACACAGCTAGAGAGGGAACATAAGCAGGGGGGGTAAGAGAGGGAGAAGCAGGCTTCCCACCGAGCAGGGAGCCTGATGCTGGGCTCAATCTTGGGTCTCCGGGATCATGACCTGAACCGAAGGCAGTCGCTTAACCAACTGAGCCACCCAGGCGCCCCTAGGATGCAAATTTTATAACATGAGGCAAACCAGACACAAATCAGCCTAATTTCCTCAGTCTTCTCTAACGTTGTGTTTTACTTTGTTTTTCACAAGAGCATCTTGACCTGAAGTCAGGTTGGGTCCACCCATCTATCTAATATATATATATTCTGTATTTTCTATATCTATATGTGTATATATAGTCTATATTGCTGTATGTATCTGTCTCTATTATCTCTGAATCTATTTTTGTGTCACTCTAGCTGTTTATCCACATCTCTGTATAAAAATCTCTAGAGAGATTCCTTAACTTAGAACTTTATGAAGACTTTTTTAAGAATGACTGAGACAGTAATTAGAACTAAGGTCAACTCACTAGTGATGAACGTATATGAATATGTAAAGACTTTTAGTATAGAGTTTCTCCTGTCTCTGGTTCTGGTGGGAACTCTTCATCCATGCGGATAAGAAGATAGTGTTGGCCACTTCCCAGTAGCCCTCCCAGGTGCTTGGCATGTGACAGATGCTTAACAAGCACTCACGGAAACCATCAAATATTCATATTTCATGTATTCTTTCGTCATAGGATGTATTCTTACATCATAGGATGTATCCTCTGATACTGACATCTTGCTTTAGGGCTCCTGTTTCCTAAATGAGTGAGTGGTTAGAGAGTCATAAAAAGGAGTACTTGCTACATTATAAACATTTAGTAGGCACTATTAAGTGAAACAGAAAAGAAAATTAGTACCTGCTTTAGAAAAGATAGAGTACTTATGATATAGTAGGGTTTAGGGAGCAGATAGAAAATTCATTGATGTTTCAATTGAAGGGCATTAGGAAGCAACATGCTGGTATGTGATTGTAGAATATAAGCTAAAGAGGTAACTGTCAAGGACAGTGAAGAGATTAGGGTTTTGCCCTACCTTCAAGCTGACAATTTAGTCACAATTTCATGGATGCTGATGAATGGCCTTTTGAACTCAGTTTTCCTGTTTATAGGATTTGTGGTCAGCTCGACTAGTTCTTTCGACTCTATTTCATTAAAACTGCAGATGGAAAAGCCATTGAAAGATTTGGTTTAGCTACATTAAGTCTGGAGCATAGCATGAGCTCCTGGCAACATTCTTAGCAATTTTGTTTATAGCCCTTTCTCATATTTTAATGGATGTTAGGTGGGTGTTAGGGTTAGGGATCCAGCACCCTAGTTTTTTGTGTGTGTGTGTGGAGGAGTTTTATAAATTCCTCTTAATAGGAATCCTAGCATTTATTGCTGGCTTCAAGATTTGAGGCATAGAAAATCTGCTTTGACTCCTGTTCATCATTTTGGCTTTGACTGCATTTTAAGTTGATAGAGATACCTATAATATATTTAAACTTGTGTCCTTTCTCTTTATACTTTGTCCATCATCTCTCTCTCTTTGGAGTAAGAAAGTGTTAATAAAGTGTGAAGTCACTGCATCATCTTGACCAATTTATACTTTAAGGGGATTTTTGGAGCTGTGATTTTCGGCCAGTATCATCTTCTCTTATCTCATTTTATAACACACATGAGCATTTCTTTCTAATTTGGTGTGATAGTCATTGCACATGGTAACTGTCATGCCACCTGAGCAGTTCTAGTGGTAGGAAAGTGTGCTAAAGGATAGTGATTTTGATGTTACCGTCCAGCTATAGTGGATAAGCATGCATGTGCTTACAATTTATCTCAAGAAAAAAAATGTTATTAAAACATTTGATTGTTATTTAAAAAAAAAAAACTGCATTTCCTCGCACAATTGGAAAGTTGAGCTGTTTTTTATTCTTCATGTCTCCAAACTGGAGCATCCACCATATAAATATTAGGTTACAGCGTTAGAACAATTTTTCTTGGGAAATTATGTAGAAAACAGGTGGTTCTACCCTGTGGCCAGAGAAGGGATGAAGTCATCTCTTTAAGTGTCTTCCTATCCTAATATGTTAGGTGTGAGGTGAAGGCAGAATGCTGATTCTCTTTGCTACTCAGGGTAGATGCTGCTGTCTTCATTTAGTTATTTCTTTACAAGGGAGGCTTTACCAATTAAAGTTCAGCACCTCGTGTAGGTCACAGCTCAATAATGATAAGTTCAGTTTGAGGCAGTTTTGTCACCATTTTGAAAAAGTTGGATCATTGAGGCGTAAAGCACCTATGGCATTATTGCAGCTGTTTATTTCCAGAGTTTTACTCCTTTATTTTATCCAATTTTCAGAGTTCCATGTTTGTTGAATTTCATTTTTTTAAATAAACATTTAGTACGGCTTTATTTTATTATTTCAGTTTTTAAAAGATTCTATTTATTCATTTGACAGAGAGAGACACACACAGCGAGAGAGTGAACATAGGCAAGGGGAGTGGGAAAGGGAGAAGCAGGCTTTCCGCTGAGCAGGGAGTTTGATGCGGGGCTCGAACCTGTGACTCCGGGATTATGACCTGCGCCGAAGGCAGATGCTCAATGACTGAGCCACCCAGGTGCCCCAGTACAGCTTTAACTAGTATGTTGGTGACTTGTACTTGGTTTTATGAGTATCGGGACCTGTTTGACTATACATGGCATAGTCACATCTTCTATTTTTAAAGTAGACATCAGTCATTTACCACAGATTCTTTATCGCCTCAAAGAGACATTCTTAGCAACAATGTTGTCAAGGAAACACACTGAAACTGTTACATAAAAGAATGTCTCTTTGAGAAAAATTTTCCAGAATGGTATTTCTGTGTTTTCCCAGATTGTGTGAAATTATAATTTACATGCAATTCAATTTAAGCAAATAAATTATAAGCAGTCTATGTAAAGGTATAGTTCTGGGAGTATCTGCCAAATGCAGACATTTTTGGTTTGAAGTTTAAATAATTAGATATCACTAAATTGGTGTAAAGACCTAATCAGGAGGTTATTTAAGAATGATATGATGCCTGATTCTCTTGTTAAACATACTAAATTTTAGTGAAATGCAAATGACATATGTTCTTAGAAGAATTAAAAGATGATAATGTTCTGTATTTCCATGTTGACAGAGCATCTGAGGGAGAGAAAAAAGGCAATGAATACCTTTGAAGGTATACATTTCAAAGACCTTAGGAACTGAATAGAAGTACCATTAAATAACGAGTACATTATTAATGTGTTCAGTAACCATGTTAGCAAACAGCAGTGGAAGACTAGAATGGTCAAAGACTTCTGTCTTTAGCACTTGCTTGCTATCTTTTTAAAATTTATCTTTTAGAATTTAAGGCTGTAACCTTGAATGAAGGATGCAGAGAAAGATATCCCGGAATATAGATCACATATGTTTTGCCAAAGAGTGTGTATTGGTATGCATTATGTAATAGAATATTTGAATTTGAGGGGACTAAAGAGATCCTTCAATAGATGAGGAAATGTGCCAAGGAAGGCAAAGAAACTTGCCTAAAGTTACTTAGGAACCAAGCCAGAAATAGAACCTAGCTTCCTGATTCTCAGTTCAGTGCTATTTCCATGATACTGTTGGCTTAAGGAACTTGGGTTACCACTTTTCTCTGATTCCTTCCCATCCATTAACATCACTGATCTTCAACTGAAATGTCAGTTCTATCTACCATTTTGAATGTTATTTAAGTCACTCCTTGTGGGATGAAAGAAAAAAAATATAAGAAGTAAAAAAAGATTTTTTTTTAAAGAAACATATAGAAATTCTCAGTAGTCCTTTATGATACACCAGGGGATAAAAGCCTTTCAAATATAAAGGAAATATAATAGTCCAGATAGATTTTGATAGTCAAAATTATGAAAGGGGCAAGTATTGGCTGGAGACAAAGTGAAAATAAGTCGGTATTCTTATGTGACTGGTCTTTGAGTACATCACCATCTTGACTAACTGTCAAGTAGACTTATATAGTGAATATCCGTGGCCAACAGAAGAATATTTATACTCTCACTTTTCAAGGCAGCAAAGAAATTGATTGTTTCTCGTCAGTGATCAATTTTGGTTAGTAATCTTACTCACTTCAAAAGACTGTGTATTATTTTTTCCCTTGGTTATTTTAAAGATTTTTTTTTTCTTTTAGTTTTCAGCAAATTTAGTGTTATGTGCCCACACAGGATGATCATTGTGATTGTCCTGCTTCGTTTTCAGAGTGCTTTTTGAATGTGACTTAGTATGTTTTCATCAGTTTTGACACATCTCAGCTTATATCTCTTCAAATCTTCAGATATTGTTTCTTCTTCATCTTATCTTTCTCCTCTGGACCTCCAAATGCAGACATGTAATACCTTTCCACCAATATGCCTTTCATCACTTACCCATTTGTTTCTCTATTTTCCATCTTTTTCTTTTTTTCTTTTCCAGACTGTAGCTTGGATTTGTTGTTTGTATTTTTCTCGCAGGTCACTAATTCTCTCAGTAGCCATACTTTGCACTGTTGTAACTAGTATACTGATTCTAAATTGTCCGTTGGTTTATTTTTGTTATGCCTTTAGTTATTTGCTCTATTTACTTGATTATATTAAACACATTTATCTTAATGTTCTTGTTCCATGATCCCCTGAGTGACTATTTCTCTATTATTTATTGTATATAATTTTTGGGTAATGATAATGTTATCTTTTGTAAAAGAGAATTTACATTTGTTTCTGGCAGGTAGATAGGAACACTAGCAATTCCAGCTCCCTTTAATACAATCAAGGGTTGAAATAATTCAACACTGGGCTTCTGTCCTTATGAAAATTGTTTTATTTCTAATTTCTAATTATTTCTAGGTTGTCAAACTTAGCAGTCTCAGCCCAGTGAATGACTCATCAGATCACCCCCCCCCCCCCGCCACACACACACACTTTGTTGATTCTTGATTTTCAGTTTTTGTTCTCTTAGCCTCATGTATGGGACCGAAAGTTCTGCTCAGCTTATCAGGGTTTTCTATTAAAATGGGCAGACATGCTTAGGACACAGCAGTCCTCAGAGTCCAGGTCCTCAGTCTGAGGTTCCTTCTTTTCTTAGATCTTGTCCTCCTAAGTCTTCATTGCCTTAGGAGTTCTTTGATGCTGTTATGTAGATTTTTGGTTTATTTTGTCTGAAATTTCTATTTTCTTTCAGGAAGAAAATGGATTCAAATGATGTAGTCTTCCATTATTAGAGGTGTATCTCCCAAATTTTATCTTTTGAAATTTGTCCCATTTTTATGTACTTGAAAAGTTCTCAATTTTTTAATGGCAAGACTTCTGGGGAATGAAGCTACTGTGCATGTATCTTTTTCCTTTAACTAGCAATACAAAGCTGTGACATAGCAAAAAAAAAAAAATCTAACAGCAACTTTTCCATCCTTTCAAGATTTGCAGGTATAAATTCAGTAGAATCTCTTGGGGGTAAGGAAAATATAGTGTGCTATGTCTTTCTCATGATTCATTTAATACCAGAATTGTTTCAGGCATTTCTTCAAGAAATTCAAGTAATATCATTTTTATTTCCTTATTAAATATTTGTATTGGGACATATTTGGTAATTATAGAGTTTTTCTGTTGTTAACATTCTGTTGAACATTGTATAATGTTAACTAGAAGACTATAAAGAATCAACTTTTACATAACTAAAACATCTCATTTCCAGTTTTCAGAAAATTACAAATGAAAGCAAAAGCCATCTGCTATTATAAATAATTTATTACTGTATATGAACATTGCATAAACCTACACATATATACACATGTATACACATATATGTATATATATATACATATATATATGTATATATACATAAAACCATACTTTAGATTCATGAAATTGAATGACTCAGAATCCTTGGTCCATGGCACTTTTATTATTGACTGATATGGTCCTCATAATTAAGGTAGTAATTCATAATAAATTAACATCCATAAATTTAACCTGAAAATTAGAACATTAACTGTAACTTTTATATATTTGTTACCCCCAACCTGTCTTTATTTCTGTCCGCTTTGTGCAGCCACTTTCCTGAACGTGTGTTTACTATATATGTCTACATGACACATTGCTTTATTTTAGTTGCTTAGTTGTTTTTTTCTAGTGTCTTGACTCTTGAAACCACGCTATTCATTGTCCTCTGGGACTCATTTTACTATTCTTTTTTTCTACTAACATTCTTATTTTTGCATGAGCTGAAGTTTACCTGTTTTCACTAATGCATGATATTCCACTGTGAGTTTACCACAGTTTATATGCTCACCTGTTGTGAGCATTGAATGTTTTGTGTTTTATAATATAATGAACAGTTCTATGAAAATTTTTGACATCCTACCTTGTATATATTTACAAGATCTTCATTGGTTATATTGATATTAGATTTCTGGGATTTATAATATGTGATTTTTCATATTTTAAAATTGCGATCGTGTCTGGCCAGCCTGTTATCATGGGCTGGTTAGGTGTGGGTTCCACTGGGTCTCGGGTGTACTCTTGTGGGGTCACTGCTCTGATCCCCGGGTGGCAGGACTCTTTGCTGGACCATGGTAGAGCAAGGCTGGAGCCAGGCCACAGAGCTGCTTCCAGGACAGCAGTTTGGTCCAAGACCAGCAGGCCTGTTACTGGTGGTGCGAAGGGACATGGGTCGTCCCAGGTGCCTTGGCTAAAGGGGCTGATGGAAGCGCTACGGACAAGCGGGACTAGAGCCGAGTCCACAGTGGGACTGGGGCCACAGCCAGTGGTTCTGCCTTCTCATAGTGATTTTCTTCAGGCTTAGGCTTTGTCAGAGTTATACAACCTCTTATTTGGGTCCCAGAGCTCCCATAAAGGCACTTTAATGGAAAAGCTGTCAAATATTTGTTTTTGTCAGAGGATGTGTGCTGGGAACTTCCTGTTTTACCACATTGCTGATGTCACTGAATAAGAAATCTTACTGATGCCTGTACTCTTTAATGTTTGTTTTGTTGGATTTGTTGATTTTTGCTTATTGAGTGTATATAAAATGATACTTTATTATGGCTTAGATTTGCAGTCTGTGATTATTAATGAGATTGGGCAACTCTTCAGTTCTTTGGCCATATA
This sequence comes from Spilogale gracilis, assembly GCA_004023965.1. Lineage (NCBI taxonomy): Eukaryota > Metazoa > Chordata > Mammalia > Carnivora > Mephitidae > Spilogale > Spilogale gracilis. The sequence goes on from PITA01012293.1 coordinate 46,874, forward strand.
TGTTTCTTCTTTGGAATCCCTTTCCATGTCCTTTGTCTGGTTTCTTCCATTGGGTTATTTGCCCTTTTCTTACTGTTTTGTTGGAATTCTCATTTGTATAATTGACACTAATTCTTGAGTTTTACATTTGCAGCTGTTTTTTCCCCAATGTATATCCATTGTTTTACTTTCTTGATATGTCATTTGATAAAAATTCTTATTTTAAGATAATCCTTAGGGTATTTGGATTTTTTTTTCTATTGAAGGAATAATTTGTCCAGGTCACAGGGTAAAAATTGCTTTTCACTTGGGTCTTAGAGGGTTGTAAAAGACCAGTGTCTTTCTCTCCAACGTTTGCTTTCATTCTGATGTCTCCAGAAATGGGAACAAACTAACTGTCAATCTCAAACATTATTGCTAAGTGAGCCAAATTGAAGCCTGACTTTGCTGGTATCTAGGATCCATGGCTTATTTCTGTCTAAGAAAAAGAGAACAGTGCTCGCTTCGGCAGCACTTACACTAAAATTGGAATGATACAGAGAAGATTAGCATGGCCCCTGTGCAAGGATGGCACGCAAATTCATGAAGCGTTCCATATTTTTGAGATTATGCTGAGTGAAATAAGCCAAGTAGAGAAAGTCAAGTATCACATGGTTTCACTTACTTGCAGTGCATAAGGGGTAATGTAGAGGACAGTAGGAGAAGGAAAGTAAATGGGAAGTAGGGTAATCCAGGGAGGGAAACGAAACAACAGAGACTTTGGACACAGAAACAAACTGAGGGATTTGGAGGGAGGGAGTGGGGGGATGGGAGAGCCTAGTGGTGGGTACTGAGGGCACCTATTGCATGGAGCTCTGGGTGTGGGGAATGGGGAATGAATCTTGGGACACTGGAAAAAAATGTAAGTAACAATAAAAAAAAAGGTAAAAAAAAAAAAAAGAAAAAGAGAACATTTTACTCTGTGTTATGGCTCACATCAAAAGAGGCAGAACTCCAACATAGGTGCTCAATAGGCATTGGCGAGTGGAATAATTGTACTGCTTTTAATGTAGTTCTTAGCCAGATCTAGAGATGGTTTGCAAAGGCAGCTAAGTCCAGGTGGACTACAAATAGCTAGTATGAATTTTATGCCTGGCATACAAATGCAGGGCCTCATCAGCTGTCTCCCATTCCGTTCCTATTTATGTGAACTGCTTTCAGCACCAAGGGAAGGCCCTGTGGAGCAGCCAACTATTGGGAATCACATGGCTTGTGTGCTGAGTGCTTTCTACTCCCATCCCAGTTCACAGGCTCATATGGGTCTGAACATGCTGATTACAATAACTCTGACAATGGTGGTTTGTTTTTTTTTAATTTCAGAGACCTGGATTTTTTACCCTTAGAAGGTTGGAGAAATTTCCTCAAGAACAAAAAGAAAAGATAATCTTGGTATATGGTGTACAGTGTAAAAAGATAATGAAATTATCATGGATCCTGTCTGAAGAAGGAATTAAAATAGGTTGTACCTTATACATTTACCTTCTGGAGTGGTCTTATTTGTAATTTGAGAAGAATATCTTGCTTTAAAAGTATGCTTTGGATTTCTTATTAGAGCAGGAATTTTCGGAAGAGTGAAAGAAAAAGAAAAACAAAGTGGAACAGGCAGATTAAATTGGAGGCAGAGAGAAGAAACATGTTCTTAGGAGAATGATTGAACTCTTAGAGGCCTGACTGACTATAAAGGACAAAATAAAGAAAATAAGTGCCCACTCAATTGCTCTTGGAAGTGAGACCATAAAAGAGGGATTGTTTTTTCTTTGATTGTTCTAGGATAAGAGAGGGTGACTGGTGAAGCATAGTATCAGGGTCAGAGAGTACATTGAAGTTGTTATGCTGAGGGACCCCCGATCCAACAAACTCTTGAGAATGTCCTCTTAAAATTGTAAACAGGGAGCCTTTAATGAGGACTAACCTTAAGGATACAGAATACTTGGACAGATTTGAAAGAGAATGAATGAAAAAAATCAGCCTTAAAAAAAAAAAGAAGTACTTACATTTCAGTGGGAATAGAGATACTCTCTCTCTCTCTCTCATGAGGGAGATAATGCCCACTGAAAGGAGAAGACAGTGGTAGATCTGCTCCAGCCTGGGTTCGATGCTTGTATGATGGGACAGTGCTTGGGATGACTTCATTTGTGAGGTGAAGGTTGACAAGGTCTGTTCTGGTTTTTGGCAGCACCAGAACTCACTGACTGTATGTCTCTCACGATGGGCCCCTTGTAAGATAAGACCTGGAGAAAATCGTGTCAGAAAAGCAGATAATTGGTCTTAAAAATGAAAAGATATGAAAAGCAAAGCAGATACTGAGATATGCTGAATAGCCAGCCATACATGTGGTAGAGAAGAAAAGGAATCAATTTAAGAAGCAAGCTGAATGATGTTGAGCTTTCTTAGAGTAGCAGAACAGCAGATAAAAATACAATGTCAGAGTCTTCTTCCTTGTGGAAGAAAAACAAGTAACAGAAGGAAGTGTTGCTTAAAGTCTAGAATATTCAAAAGCTAACGAAAGGCAGGGTCTATGGATGGTGATACTTCAGCAGAAACCAAGTTGGGGGTAATAGGAAAACCTACTAGCGTAGGCTGTCTCATAAGCCTGGGACGTTCCAGAGCTGGTAACATTATTCACAGTGGAACGGTTCTGCCTCCTGGACCACTCTTATCCCGAAATGCAGTGCTGGAGGGCAGGAATGGGGCCAGGAAATTGAGTCTCAAAAAGCAAATGAAATGAAAAAGCTTTTAATATGGTGAATTAGGATTGAAAGAACTTCACTGAGTCGTGGTGACTGGGTCTGTGACCCCTGCAAGTTTCAAAACTGCCAGAAGTTTCTCTGAGGGTAGAGAATGCAAAAATAGATTCTCCTCCTCTCCATAATATAGCAGACGTCACAGTAACTGGTTTTGGACCATGGGCAAGTAAGTGATGAGCTTAGCGTCTGGTGGACTAGAAATTAAATTTTTCTGCATTTGCTCTCCTTTCCTCACATTGCACTGAATCTTTTCTATAGTCTTTGGGAGCACTATGTGCTGGTTTCTGGGGACATTATTTTTTCCTAGGGGTAATCCCTTTGGAGATAGGATTAAGCTGTTCCTCACTATACTCCAAAACTTTTATGTGTCCTATTAACTTTTTATACTTTTTCAGTGGTTAGGGCTTGGGCAAAAGATTTTAACTCCTGATATCTTGAAGGGACCATACTTATTACCATGGAACACAAATCAGACAACCACCCAACTAGTTAGGACTTTTCTGAAGAATACAGGAAGCTCTGGAGAAAAGTGGGTTCTTGGGGTGCCTGGATGACTCAGTCGTTAGGCATCTTTCTGCAGGTCAGGTTATGATCCCAGGGTCCTGGGATCAAGCCCCACATCAGGCTCTCTGCTCAGCGGGAAGCCTGCTTCTCCCTCTCTCACTCTCCCTGCTTGTGTTCCCTTTTTGCTGTGTTTCTCTGTCAAAGAATAAATAAAATCTTAAAAAAAAGAAAAATAGGTTCTTTTATTAATTATATTTTTATTTTTGTTATTATTATTTGTAGTTTTATGTATTTGTTAGTGAGAGAGAGCAAGAGAGAGCATGCAGGAGGGGTGAGAGGAGAGAGAGAATCTCCCGTAGACTCTACGCTGAGCACAGAACCCGGCCCAATGCAGGGCTTGATCTTATGAGCCTGAGATCATGACCTGAGCTAAAAACATAATAATTATTATTATTTTTAGATTTTAAAAGCCAGGATGACAATGTTGGGAACTTAATTTCTTGCTAAGACCTTGATAATGGAGAGTATTTATGTTCAATTTGGGTCATTTTTATGTTATTGCTACTGTATTATTAGAGAATAGTTATGTTTCTGTTTGATTTCCATGTGTCACTTCTAGTGAACTATGATGGACCCAAATTAGAAAGGGAAACAAAGTAAGGAGTAAATTTTTAGCCTATACTACAACAGTACAACAGTGCTTTGGAATGTATATTTAATAAAGTATTCTTGCCCAGTTCATATTTTTTTGTGTGGAAAAAGCTAAATTGGCCATGGTGGAACAGTAGTTGATAGTTGGAAAAGAGCCTCATGAACCAGGAGAAGACTCACCTGAAGTATATTTCTTTTCCAGAGGGATACAATAAGCTCTTCATCCATTATTTCCTTGAGGTCTGCAGTCTTAGACAAGGTCAAGCTCAAATGAAGGTGAACATATCAGGAGCCCCATTTGGCCACCCATTCAAGTAATGTTGTTCAGTTCAGTACTATCAGTAATAAAGTTAAATTTTCATATTCACTTCCCTGACTCCTTCATCTGTGTTTCACCTCAGGGAGACTGCAGAATGAAATTAGCATCCTAAAATCTCAACAGATACAGAGAAATACCGACTGATGCAGGAGGATCAGTAGATGTGATAGCAGTTCAATGAGCAGGGAATGCCTTTCACTGGGCTTCAGTTATTCAGCGACAAGAAAATTTGGGTTGTCAAAGGCAAAATAAAAATGGTGACTTGTGGCATATCACCTCTTTTCCGATGCAGGGTATATGATCTCAAAGGCCTGTAAGGGCCAAGTAGGTGAAATGAAAGTAACAGATCATATGTTCATTGTCAGGATGGTGGAGGTATCTGGGACATTGGGGGATTATGTGAACTAGAGAACATGAGGCCCTCCACCCCCACCAGAAAGTGGAAGTTGTTTCACATGTGAATAAGCTGTGGCTATGGAGGAATTATCAAATCTTATTTTTAAGAGAAAACAGAAGTATTTCTATAGAAACTTCCAGGTTTTAAATGTTGCCTTAAATTGAGAGGAAAAGCTTTCTTTCTTAGTTAAAACAGGTCTGTAGACCTGTTGTGGTTTGTGCACTCTCATAATGGAATAGATATTTTTTCTCAGCATGTTGGGGACCTTCCCCCCTATGCACTTAGATTCGAGGTGTTTTTTTCTTGTTTGTTTGTTTTTTTTAATCAGGAATTTACTTTATCCCTGTTGGCTAAGGCAGTTCAGTTTCCTGTCTGTTTGCTGTATTTAAAGTTCTGCCCCACCTCTTTTATTACCACTGATTGAAGAATTTATCATATACTGCCCTAGACCAAATGTAGTTTATGACTCCAGTGTTCATGGGACTTGATTAGATCCAAGGAAGCACATATGGTGAAATGTGCCATCTCAACGTTTTGTCAATTATGCCAGTGTACTTGTGCCAAGGAAAGTGATTTCTCCCTCCTAAAGACATATGAGCCAGAAAGAAGTTCTTTGATTTCTTGTTTTATGTGACATTCTGTCTGCAATTAGCAGGCTTCCAGATGTTCATGAATTTTATATTCAACTTATATAGTCATTTATGTTTCCCACCAGAAAGCAGAGTGGTTTATGTTCCAGAAATTCCATCGAAAAACATTTCTTCTAACTTGAACTTGAAACGACTAAATATTTTATGGTGTAACTTCTAATTATAAATGTTCTGTGAGATTAGAGGACTTTTATTTTTATCTGGAGAGTTTGAATTTTATCCACACTCATTGAACAAACATTTGAAAATATTTCCTTCAGTTTGGAGCTGCTTGGGGCTTTCATTTCTTTTTTTTCTCCCATTGATAGGATTTTTCTGCTCCTTCCTAAAACTGTATTTGAAACTTCTTTCATTTCCAGAAATCACATTTGTTCTCTGTTATAATTATAAATTCTACTTCTCATAGGCTTTGATATTCTTGAGAGGCCTCTGCAACATATAATATAGTGTTAGAACTAAATCATTCTTTCTTGAGATTCAGAGAACAACTATCTATAGATCAATTGTTTTAACTGATTTCTCTTTTTAAGAACTGCATGCTATCGCCATTATCCAGCATTAAAACATGGAGGTGTCTCTTATGTTACCTCTTATGTTACCTCTTATGTTGTCTCTTATGTTATGAAACTGAAACCTGAATTACCACACCACTCTTGTTCTCAGCAAGTATTAATTTAGCAGAGTCAGGTTGGATTAAGGTAGGGAAGCAGCCAGATTTACCACAGTCCTTTGAAATAAAGCAAGTTTCTTCTAAAGTTAGTTTTTGTTTATGTGTGCAGAAGTTTGAGGATACCAAAAATCAAAGCTTCTTTGTGTATAACTTTGTTAAGTTTCAGTTGCATAAAGCTATAACTTTGGGAGGTATCACTTGATTTTTTTTTCTTCTTGCATGCCACTTTACAGTATTCTTTACAAAGAGAGCTAACCATCAAGGGATGAAAAAGGGTCTTCAATATAGGTTGTTTCTTTTGAAGAGAGTAATAAGCAAATTGTTCCTTATATGAAATAAAATCTACCTTTTTCCACTGTAGTTCATTAGTGCTAGTTCTTCACTTTAGAATAGCATATGATAAATTTAATTCTTCCTCCACGTATACTTTTTTTTTTTTATTGTTACTTAAATTTTTTTCCAGTGTTCCAAGATTCATTCCCCATTCCCCACACCCAGTGCTCCACACAATAGGTGCCCCCAGTACCCACCACCAGGCTCTCCCATCCCTCCACCCCCCTCCCTCCAAGTCACATATACTTTCAATATCCTACCTTGGTCTTTCTCTTCCTCCTCCTCTCCCCTTTCCCCCACCCTTCTTCTCCCCCAATTCATTTTTCTACTAAAATGGCTTTATTGAGGTATAATTTACATACCATGAATTTCTTCTGTCAGTGTGCATTATAGTAATTTGGGGGTATGTTCATTGGATTTGGGTAATCATCATCACAGTCCACTTTTAGAATATTTCATCACCCCTAAAAGTTCCTGTGCTTGTTTGTAGTCAGTCCCAGCCCTAGGGCAATCACTGATGTGCTTTCTCTGTATATAGATTTGCCTTTTAAGAGGTAGTACCATATAATATGAAGTCTTTTGTATCTGGCTTCTTTTAGCTAGCGTAATGGTTTGGCAATTCATTCATGTTGTAGAAGGTATCCCTAGTTTCTTTTTAATGCTGAATAGTATTCTGTTGTACAGCTGTTTCATATTCCTTTTATCTGTTCACTCATTGATGGGCATTTGGATTATTTCCAGTGTTTGGTTATTTTGAATAATACTTATACGAATATTCATGTTCAGTTCTTCATGTAAACATTTGTTTTCATTTCTCTTAAGGAGATACTTAGGAGTGGGATTACTGCATTGTATTTTAAGCATGTGATTAACCTCAAGAATCCTACAAATGTTACCATTTCATGGTGTTTCATTTTATATCTAACCAAAATGTTATGAGTGTCAAAATTGTCTCTATATCTTTGCCAACGCTTAGAATTGTCAGTCTTTTTAATTATAGCCTTTGTATTGTGGTTTCAGTTTGCACTTCTCTAATGACTAATGATATTGAATGTCTTTTTATGTGTGTATTAGTCATTTATATGTCTTCTTTGGTGAAATGTATTGCCCACTTTTAAATTGTGTTGTCTTATTATAATTTAGTTGGCAAGCCTTCTTTATATATTCTGGATATAAGTTCTTTGTTAGATATATTACGTGCAAATATTTTCTTCTAGTCTGCTTTATTTCCATTTCCTAGTGTTGTCTTTTGAAGAATGTATATAATTTTGATGAAATTCAATTTTTAATTTAAAAGTGACTTTGTAGTAAGTTTTGAAATTGGGTAATATAGATCTTCCAACTTTGTTTTGTTCTTTAAAAATTTGTTTGGGCTTTTAGCAGAGAAAGTTGAGTATCATATGGTTTCACTTACTTGTGGAGCATAAGGAGTAACGTGGAGGACAGTGGGAGAAGGAAAGGAAATGTGAATTGGGGTAAATCAGAGAGGGAGATGAAACACGAGAGACTGGACTCAGAAACAAACTGAAGGTCTTGGAGGATGGGTGAGCCTGGTGGAGGGTAATGAGGACACGAATTGCATGGAGCACTGGGTGTGGGGCATAAACAATGAATCTTGGAATACTGAAAAAATAAGATACTTCATTATTAAAAAAATAAAAAGTGTTTTGGCTTTTTAAAGTCCTATGCATTTTCTTATAAATTTTAGGGTCAGCTTATAAATTTCTACACAGAAGTCAACTGGAAATTTGATACAGGTAACATTGATTCTATAAATCAATTTGAGGAGAATTATCATATTAACAGTAGTAAATCTCCTATAAAGATGGCATGTATCTCCATTTATTTAGATCATCATTGACTTCTTACAGTTAAAGATGTGGTTTCAGTGTATAGGCCCTACATTTCCAGTATTGAATATCTTACTCAGTATTTTATTCCTTTTGATGTTATTATGAAGGCAGTTATTTTCTTAATATCAATTTTCATTTGTTTGTTGGTCTTTGGTTGAAATTGATTTGTATTTTTCTAGTTATTTTAGTTGTCAAAGTAGGATGAGGGAAGGAGCCTGAGCTTGTTGTGCTCTGGGCTTCCTTTCTGCATTAAATGACCTTGTAAGGACTGTCATTTCCTCAAGAGCATGGAATATTGATGAGAAGTTGAGTTTTTTGTGTTCCGAATATATAAGTATAATATCTGTAAGTTGTATTCTTATTAGGTGGGTTAGCTGCCAGTCTGTTAAGCTTGATAAACATCTCCCAGTCTTGATAAAGGTGATAAACCAGAGAGGTTATTGAATGGGATACCCATTCACCAAAATGCAATGAACCCTGAGGGCCATCATTCAACAACCCAATGAGTGATGAAAATTTGTTACCTTTAAGTGGTTATCAAGATGTTACTGTGACCCTGTGTGAGTGAGTAGTCTCTTTGTGACACTCCATGACCTGCCTGCTTCCTATGGCCCTATCATTCCCTCAGGAAGTAAGAATATTTTGTGCATCATACACTTCCTCCTTCCCTTCATCAGGGGTAGGAGATCTTGCCCTTAAGTGACCAGATAGTTAACTTTCTCCTAAAATTTGTTATTAATTGCATATTAAATTGAAATTATTTGTTTTTCCTACTAGAGTTCCTAAATTATTTAATTAAAAGAAAAACAATAAGCATCTTTTGTTCCCTGACCTTCTTTGTTGAATTTGGAAGAGTCTTTACATATTATTAAAGATTAAATTTGATGAAACATAGCAAAAGCCTGGGTAAAATGGTTTGATAAAGGCTGGTTCAGTTGCTACCTACCTATCCATCTGTCTATCTGTCTACATTAAGAAATCTATCAAGTGTTCTGGAGGTGATGAGGGATATTTTGGCTCTTCAGAAAGATGTTGAGGAGTTAAAGCTCCTTCTAGCTGCTGTTCCACCATCTTTAGTATATGGCTCTGTCTGTATGGTTGCAGTGTCCTCAGGCAGAGTCCCCATTTTCCTGGTTGGAAGAATAGGAGTGTGTAGGGGCCAAAGGAAACATGCTAAGTCTGCCTCTTTTGTCAGGTTTTCTTGTTGAAACTTCTCATATGTCAGATTTGTGTCGCTTGGCCAATCCTAGTGCCTGGGAGTTGTAAAGTTGAATAGTTAAAGCTGGGAATGTTCTCAGCCAGGAAAAAAAAAAATTGTGCTCCTGTTGGTAAATGTGGTAGATATTACCAGTGATCACCATATCTGACTCTTCTGCCCGCGGGGTATTGTGAAGCCTGTACTCCTCTGCCTCCTTTTGATCAGTGTGGCCAATGAAATGCAAAAAAAAAAAAAAAAAGTGACCTAGGTCACTTGTAAATGGGAAAGTCAAAAAGTCATTTAAGGGGTGCCTGGCTGGCTCAGTCAATAGAGTATGTGACTCTTGATCCTGGGGTCTTGAGTCCAAGCCTGACCTTGGGTGTAGCACTTGCTTAAAAATATAAATTCATTTAAGTTTCTTCCATCTTTCTTTACCTGCCGAGATCATCCAGAGACTGTTTCAGACAGTACACCTACAAGAGTGTGGGGCATTTATTAGCCTGGTCCCCGTTGTCAGTCCTCTTGGTACAAATGGTATGAGCAAGAAAGGAACTTTTGTTAGATTGAGATTTGTAGTCTGTTACTGCAACATAGCTTGGTCTATTCTAATTAATGTACTGAAGGAAAGAGGTTAATATATATTGGCCAGGCAACTAGCTGGACCTGCCACACTCTTCCACAGAGCCCATTTCTACCGAATCACCAGAGCTGTGGTGTTTGTCACTTTCCTTTCTATTTTTATTATATTATCGCCAAAATTTAAATGTATACAAAAGCAGAGTGAATGATATAATAGCTCAGTGTAGCCATCATTCTATGACCAATCCCGTTTATTTTTACTCCTACCCTCTTCTCTCCACCTAGACTATATTTAATCAAATCCCAGTCATCACGTAATTTCATGTATAAATGTTTAAGTATATGTCTCGTTAAGATAAATATTTTTAATTTAACCATAATATATTTTCACAGCTAAGAAGTTAACAATAATTCCTTAATATTATCAAATAGTGTTCACATTTCACCTGTTGTCTTATGTGGGAGTTTTTTAATAATTTATTCAAATTGAGAACCACATGAAGTTTATAACTGTGATTGCATGACACATCTTTGTATTCTCTGTTAATCTAGAGATTAATCTAGATGTTTTCCCTTCTACTACTAAAAACTCTGTTTTTTTCTTTTTTTTTTTTTTGAGAGTTTCCTACATTTTGGTTGTTGCCAATTGCCCCCATAGTGTCTGTCTGTCATCTGTCTCTCCATTGCATTTTCTGCGTATTGCTAAATAGATCTACAGACTTGATCAGATTGAAACTAATTAGTTGGCAGGAACATTTCGTGGTTATTTTATCTGCAGGCACCGATCTGCATGTCTCTACCCACTCCCTTTTAAATGATTGGACACCCTAGAAAAATAGCTTCTGTTCATGACGTTGAGGATGCATGAAGCTTTTGGTAAGATTCCAATTGTAGTGGCTGGGCTATCCTCTCAATTTCAGCACAATTGAATTCTCTCTTTTTTATCAACCTCCTTGAAGTATAATTTACATAAATAAAACCTATGGATTTTAATTGAACAATTTGATGAGTTTTGACAAATGGAGACATTCATGTAACCATCCCCACAATTGAGGTATAGAACAATTTTATCATCCCCTAGTCCCTTGTCCTCTTCTTGGGCAATTTCTTCTTCCTGACTCCATGCAACCAGTGATCTACTTTCTGTCACTATAGATTAAAATTTCATATAGACCATCCAGAGTTTCATAAAAATGGAATTATGTGCTATATACTCTTTTGTGACTTTCTTTTTTTGCTCAGAATAATAATTGTAAGTTTCATCTATGCTGTTGGGTATATAAGTAATTTGTTCCTTTTTGTACTTGAATAGAATGCTTTGGTCATGCCAAAATGGTTTATCCATTCACAAGTAGATGGACATGTGGATTGTTTCAGAGTTTGGCTATGAAAAAATTGCTATTAAAAATTCCTGTACAAGTCTCTGAATGGATATATGTTTTCATCCTATAGTGTAAATCCTAGAAGTGAGATAGCTAGGTTATAGTATTGGCATATACTCTGCTCTACGAAAATCCAAACAGTTTTCTAAAATTATAGTTGAGAAATGTTATATTTCCATCAGGAATGTGTGATAGTTGCCTTGTTTCACTTTTTTGCTAACATTTGGTATGTCAGTCCTTTTAATTTAGCCATCTAATGGGAGTATAATGGTATCTTATTTTGATTTTAATGTTTATTTCTTTGATGACTTATTTTATCGACCATTTTTCCCAAGTGCTTATATATATTTAAAAAAATGTATCTTTATTTCTACCTATCTACCTACTTAGCAGTCATCATCTATTTACTTGTACTGAAGGAGAGAGAGCGATGGCTGTACCCATCAGGGAGGATTTTCCTTGATGACCCCAGTGTTTCCCAAGTGCTTAGATGAATGGAATTTGAATGATTCTTTTGTCATGTGTGAGCTCTGGGGATTATTTATTTTACAAATCTTTGGTTGTTTTTCTAGCTGTCTCATGAAATTTAATCCTACAGTTCTCTAATGCACCACTTAGCCCTTAGCAGCTCTCCCTGGATCCTGTGGGGCCTAAGATGCTCTACTTGCACCAGCTTGCTCCTAACACCATGTCTGCCACTGTCCAGTGGGAGTTTGAGCAGTTGGGATGCTCAGAATCACTAGCAGCGGGTCTTGGAAATTTGCAGTGACTCCCATGACTATTCTCATTAGAATAGCCAAGTTCTATTAAACAGAAATTGAAACAGATGCAGAGATCTAAGCCCCTACGGTCACAGTCATGTTAAACTGCAGAATGCTGAAAATGATTATATTGGTGCCAATTTAAGTTGCCGTAGAAGAGGCATAGAAGAGTTACATCGTAACACAGGGGCCATTTCCTAGTACACATTGCCATTTCTGGCCCATGGTTTGGCAGCAAAAAACCAAAGCGGTTGTCATGCTAAACTGAGTTGTGAAGAAGGAATCTGTTAAATGTACCAAGTGCTGGCCAAAAAAGACGACCAAGAGATGCTATTTAAAGAAACAGGATTCAGTGTGTAGTTCTTGTTGGAAGATGTGAAGTCATATCATACATCTACTATAATTAGAAAACATCAAGATGGTGGGAAGAGCTTACTAAGGCAGACGTATGCCTGCTTTTGATCATTTACCAACCAAAATAATGTCTGAAAAATACTATGGGAATGGGATTGGCCTAGAAGAAGAAAAACTGACAGGCAACAGCTATATAGCACTGTCCTCTAAAATGTAGGGTACTTATGGAGGAGACAGCAAGCGTGTTCTATGGCAGCATATTCGAGAGGACAGAAAAGCTAACATGGTTCAGAAGGTATAGCAGATGAAATAGGATAAAGGAGAGTGAATAAGAAAGGAAAAGTTTTCCCATTTTTTAAAAAAAGACAAGCAGGTGCCTGGTGACTCAGTTGCTTAAGTGACTGCATTCGGCTCAGGTCATGATCCTGGAGTCCTGGGATCGAGCCCTCCATTGGGCTCCCTGCTTGGCAGGGAGGCTGCTTCTCCCTCTGACCTTCCCCCTCTCATGCGTTCTCTCTCTCCCTCTCATTCTCTCTCTCAAATAAATGAATAAAATCTTAAAAAAAAAAAGACAAGGAGGGGCGCCTGGGTGGCTCAGTTGGTTAAACGACTGCCTTCGGCTCAGGTCATGATCCCGGAGACCTGGGATCGAGTCCCACATCGGGCTCCCTGCTCGGCGGGAAGCCTGCTTCTCCCTCTCACTCCCCCTGCTTGTGTTCCCTCTCTCCCTGTGTTTCTCTCTGTCAAATAAATAAAATCTTAAAACAAAACAAAACAAAACATTATTATAAAAAAAAAAAGACAAGCAAAGAAATGAAAACTTTTACCTAAAAACATCTTTGAAGGAAAATTCTCCTTATTGGCACAGTGAGGCCAATGCTGACAGACACCTAATATCCATGACTTGAGAATATTCTGCAACTATATACATTTTGAACCATTAATGTGCAAGACCTGAGGCCAACTCCAGAAAAGGAAATGAAGCTTGATAACCCTATAGGCTGCTTCACATTCATCTCTTTACTTTCCATCCAGGGAACAGAAAGCATCACCAGCTGAAAGAAGACTCTGCAAAAATCTCTCAGTTGATAGGTTGTGAAGTTTTTACTATGAGTATGAAAGGTAGAAAGATGTAAACAATAAATTAGGAGAGACTACTTTGTATTGTACTCCATTCTGACTGTATTTTTATACTTTTTGGCAGCATTCAGTATTTTTATTCCATAGGAAACCCCCCCAAATTAGCCCTCAGCTCATATTCAAAGGAATTTATGCAAATTTCTAGATGACTGCTTCTGCATCTTTTTCTTCCTATTCCTCCTCCCCAGGCATACCCTCCATCTCCCCTCCCTCACCTCTCTCCTCCTCTTCCACTTCCTTCTTTCCCAGTTTCCTAGTTTCCTTCTCTGCTCTGCAGCTTCCAGCCCCCTTATTCTCCCTGAGCTCTGATATTTGTTTCTTCAGTTTTACAAGCATTTTTGCTCTCTTAGGATTCTCTTTCATGATCCAGAAAATTCTACCAGGCAATTGTCTTATAAATTTTCCCAGTTCTAGTTGTTTAAAGTATGACGTTGAGTATGTTTCTTGTTACTCCGAATGGCCCGTAGAGAAAATCCGATGACTCCTTTTTTTAGGTATTCTTAAGCTTTTTTATACTCAGGTTTGCAGAATTTACTTCTCTAAATTTTTTTCCTTCCCCTTTACTTAGAGTAAGTGTTCCTAATCTTCATTTTTTTTCCTTTTGGCTTTTCCTAATCTTTTCTCCACTTATTTTTGCAGACTTCTGGAATCTTTCTTTTCTGAAGAAATAAAAAGAATCCAGCATGAACTCTTTCAGTTTTATTCCACCACCCCTATGTGTGTTAAGACATCCTGTTTCCTATTTTAAAGTGTGGTAACCTCGTATGATCAATATTCATGAATTTTATTTTTTAACTGTTTTACTGTATTCATAGAATCACATTTTCCTTACTCTACCCTTCCATTTTCTTAATTACCTTGTGTTCCAACATTTCTTCCATCTATTGCCATGTCTTTATTTTGCCATTTAAAATTAATGCAATAGTTTTCTGTTAGATTTTCATCTGGCTGTTGATGGTCAGTTTTCATCTTTGAGCCAGCGCCTTTATGAACTGTCCTTGGGGGTAGTCATCCAGTCATCGAGTCTCTTTTCTTATACATCTTCACCACTATTTGTTCCTTCTAATATTTCCAGGAATAATTTAGGTTAGGGCTACTCATTCTCAGCCTTATTATCATTTTGGGCTAGGTAATTCTTAGTCGAGGGGCTTTTCTGTGTATTGTAGGATGTTTAGCAGCATTGATGGTCTCTATCACAGGACACCAGGGTCATGGGACTCCTCCTCCTCGTTTGTGACAGAATGTCTGCAGACACTGTTACACGCATCCTGGAAAGCAAGATCGCCCTTGGTTAAAAAGCACTGACTGAGATCAATATGCCCTGACTCCTTCAGAGAAAAAGTTTCTTTAGACCCAACTTCCCAACTGTAAAATGAAGATAATGAAACATATTTTCCAGGGCTATTTTGGGGAATCAGGGTGGTACATGGAAGTTTTTAGCATAGTTTACTTAGAAAATGTTTACAGCTATCATAGTAATTATTGGCCTTTGTGTCAATACACCGTTCTCCTCTTCTTACATCTCAGATATTATTTTATCTATTATGTGTATATCTAGAATGTATCTTATTCATTGTAATATTCCTTATCATTGTCAGCTTAATTTATCTAATTTATTATAGCATATGCATTTTACTTTGCATTTCTTATACTGACCTCTTTTTCTTTCTCCTTTTCCTAAAAAATGTTGATCTTTGATACCATATCCTCTTGAAACTGTTCTTTCTTCTTCCCTTTACATTAAATTAATTTTAAAAAAGGGCAAATCTACATTTATTGTCATAAATCTTGTTTATATCCTTCTGCCTGGCTTTCATCCCAGTCACTTTACTGAAACTGCTCAGGCAAAGAGCAGCAGGATATTTTCTTTTTTAAAAGATTTTATTTATTTACCTGACAGAGAGAAACGCAGCTAGAGAGGGAACACAAGCAGAGGGACCGAGAGAGGGAGAAGCAGGCCTCCTGCCGAGCAGAAAGCCCGATGTGGGGCTCGATCCCGGGTCCCCGGGATCATGACCTGAGCCGAAGGCAACCGTCCAACCAACTGAGCCACCCAGGTGCCCCAGGATATTTTATTTAAAAAATTTTCTTATCAAAGTTAAATATGGACACAGTTTATATATATATGGT
The DNA here is from genome assembly GCA_004023965.1 of Spilogale gracilis. Lineage (NCBI taxonomy): Eukaryota > Metazoa > Chordata > Mammalia > Carnivora > Mephitidae > Spilogale > Spilogale gracilis. The sequence continues at coordinate 62,560 of PITA01012293.1, forward strand.
TTTCTCAAGGCTTATAAGGAAAAACAAAAAACAGACAAGAAAAACAGCTCCTGTACAGCTTCTCCTGTACACCCCATCTATATCACATTTCATTGAGTCAAACATTTTTTATTTTCTTAGGTGATTCTTTAGGTATTCATATTCGTGTTTCC